>WEDG01000464.1:0-301442 GCA_017591395.1 Schistocephalus solidus | reverse complement strand
GATAAATATAGTCCGCAAGAGTGACTAGTAGACTGAAATCCCGAAAGTAGTAAATTCATCGGACGCGAATACCTATAACAACCGGATAATAGGAACACAGTCTTTGAATCCTTAGAACGACCACCAAAACGAACCACAAATCACATCCTCCCATCTTGTGTGCTCTAACAAGCCCGTAGTTGCATCCCATGAAACAA
The DNA here is from genome assembly GCA_017591395.1 of Schistocephalus solidus. Classification (NCBI taxonomy): domain Eukaryota; kingdom Metazoa; phylum Platyhelminthes; class Cestoda; order Diphyllobothriidea; family Diphyllobothriidae; genus Schistocephalus; species Schistocephalus solidus. The sequence continues at coordinate 301,245 of WEDG01000464.1, read as the reverse complement.
ACGTGTGGCAATCTGCGATGGGTAAACACCACAACACCACCAAATTGGATAACGGTTATATCAGGACAACTTCAATAATGCCTCTTCCAAAGGAAGTTCCGACTGTAGACTCAACTTCTGCCGGCTATCCCATCAGTTCGAAAGAACCCTTAGTTAAGAGTGAAAAAAACCAAGGAGTAACAAGATAGAATTGGGAAACACTATAACACGATTATAAGGTTTAAAACAAACCTAATGAATCCCTCTGGTGGTTGATGATCAAGGCGGGTTCTGATGGTATCGCCTCTTTGATTGGTGGAGTATGCAGTCAGCAAGGTTGCATCTCAATTATGATCTCATAACCTCTACTGTCCCCTCTTCGTTTTGACTCTGGTGTCCACGATGAGTTCCTCCTCTCTCACCTCCATTGGTGTTTATAAACAGTTGCTCTGCCTGCTTTATTATCTCGCACCTGACAAGGAGCGTTCTAAACCCTCATACATTGTCAGCAACATCACAATACTATCTCATTGCATCTAGCTATTAATTTTTTAGTAAGGAAGTTCTTTTTTCTTGTTTTTTTTTAAATTGGCCGATCGCCGAACGCCACCTCCGATTTAAACGTATGATTTTTTTACTGCTTCTTTTCTAGTTCACCGTAGATGTCAAAGATTGTTGACTATTGTTTTAAAAATGGCAAATCGTTCTGAACCGGATATGCCTACCATATTTTATTTTATTTTATTTATTTATTGCCAGTTTACAGGCAAGGTCAAAAAAATATATAGAGTAGAGGGTCAAGCTGACAGTGAAAAAAACTCCTGATCGTTGTTTCAGGTGTTTTCAGGAGAAAAAACTGCAGCTTATTGAGTAATTAAAGTTCTGGACAGGGACGCGTTAACACAGGTGCCCGGTGAAGAACCTCTCCATTCAGTGTTACGGATCCGGTATTCTGCACCAGCAGGTATGTCGGCGAACGGCTGTTCACTGTCGACTGAGGAATAATCCGATTGAGGTCTGCAGAGCCAGTAATATTGCCCTCAGCATGAAGACCGGCACAGGATTCAGAGTCCGTGAACGCCATCAGAACCGAAGAGAGCTTCAACAGAGTCAGCACCCAAAAATTTTGGAAGGTGTCCTGAATGTAGAAAACTAGTGACAGTTCGCGTAAACAAGGGATAGCTTTGCTGAATTTTGATACTTCTAGGTAGATTATTCCAGATTGCTATTCATTTCTGCTGTTAATATGGCTGCTCACATAGTGCAGCAATTATCCACTTTGTATTTATTTATACCGCGATACTAAGTTTAAATGACGGGGCTCTCTGAGCCTTAAACATACAATTTATTTATTTATATAATTCCCATTTTCCTTTTCTTATTATAGCCATAAGCTACTTCCTAATGCTAAAAATAATTTAATCAATAAATACCAAAATGCTTTCACGTTACCCATTATCGTCTGCTGTAAACACGTTCTAGTTTATGCTCTTTATATCTACAACACCCAATTGTCATATCTTCAACCTCCTTATAAAGCACTTAGACCGACAGCTTCCTCTCTTGAACGCCATTATCCAGGCCTCTCCGTTAAATTTCTCTAACTACTCCGCCTGTATAGCGTACACCGAATACAAAATCCGCTATCATTTCAATTTAAAGACAACTTATTTAACTCTCTACAAACTTGCTCGTCCCATAACCCCGTGGGTAATCATAAACCCTAGTTATATTACCAAAGGCAGGTCGTCCTAAGGACGTTAATCCAACCCAAACCGAAAACAAGGTAGCGCACTTCTAAGTAATCGCATATTGCCTTCTCCAAAACTAATCAAGCCTCTCCAACAGGCAGACAACCCTAACTATGTTAACAGATATACAAGACCCGACTTCCCAGCACTAAATTCTTCTAGCTGCTTGCCCTCTCCCACCAGCCTCTATATTCCATCTAACTTTCTGCCATTCCGTTTAAACTACCAACAGGCATATCCCGATCTTAACCCCTATGGTTGTTCGATACCGGAAAGTTATATTCCTACACCTTTTAGATATCCATCTCAGCCTTTTGCAACTGAAATTACTTATAATAATAGTTCTGGCGCAGTTCACAGTTGCCCTCCAAATCACAATAACTTCCAACTTAATTACGCAACTCTTTTTTTATAAATAATGAAAACCCTAGTTTTGCTACTCGAACTACACTATATGTCAAATTATTTAATGATAGATCTGTTATAAATAAGATGGCCCAACTAAAATCTATTGCTTTCGAGTAAATGCCTGATGTTTTTTGTGTAACTGAATCTTTGACCCATCCATTAATTTCCGGCTCTTTTCTCATCATATACCAGTATGATCTCTACCTCCAAGACCGCATTTTAAGCGTGATTGTGGTTGTCTTCTCTATATTAAAGCTTCATTTAAGCCCTTTCCGTTCGATCTAGTTGATACGTCATGCTCTGGTTATTACTGCTTCACATCTATTATCCTGTCACCCCGAAGAAAGGTGATTCTCGGAGGTGTTTACAACTCGCCTAATTCATCATCCGATTATGATGCTGAAAAACTGCAAAATTTTTAAATTTGTTTCGGAGTCCAATTTTAACATTAAAATAACCTTTAGAGATTATAATTTTCCTGAAATTTACTGGATTTCAAACTTTTGCCCACCCATATTTCCGCCTTTCCTTGATTCCATTTAGTTTTCTAATCAGTCTCAGCTGGTCCGTTCTTCAATAAGAGAAAAATCTACTTTAGACCTGATTTGTACGAGCGACATTGCTCCCCTCCTCAGTGATTTTAAGCAGGGCCTCTTCAAATGTGACCATACATTAATTCACTGTTGCCTTCCGATTGTCTATTCGAAAAACGGTCGCGCGTTCGTACCTTTCATGCTTTTCACCTCCCAATATTAGCTTCGCTAATAACTGTTTTGACTCATTGGACTGGCAGCATCTCTCCTGTATGAAGGACGCAGCATATCTTTATGAATTCATGTCGGCGTTTCACATGTCATCCTGCACTTTGTGCCAACCAAAATTGCCAAGTACTACGTTTCGGGATCCACCGTACCCCAATTTCTTTTACGAAGACTACAGAAATATAGGAGGCAGCTATAAGATCAAAGTTCATTATCTGTGCATTTAAGTATCGTAGATATTTTTAAATAACACTCAAAGATTTGTCTTGAACGTGACTTAGAGAGGGAATCTTGCACACTCAGCATGCCAAATTTTGCAAAATCCGTTGCTCAACTGTTCCGTTGTCGATCCTACCGTAAACGATGATATTATATTTTTCCATTACTAAATGAAGATAAGAACCTCGTTCTCGAAGACTCTGACAAGGCACAATTATTTTAGTGCTTTCTTTGCAAATACACTTTCGATTGAATCTGAACCGGTTCCGTGGTTTCAGCCTTTCTCATTTAATGTTAGTAGCATCAGCCAAGCTTCCCCCGATTGCTTTGTCATATATTCTCAGGTTATCTTTTAAACGGATTCTTTCCTGACTCATGGAATACATCTATTATTCTTCCTGTCTTCAATTGTTGGTCTCTTTTGGGCGTAAATAATTTACGAGGCGTTCAAAAAACCCCGGCTCTAGCAAAACTTCTAAAAAAATTATTTTGAATCAAATTCTCGACATTTGCTTAGAAAATAAGCTTTTAAGCGACTCGCAATATGGCTTTCTACCTGGAAGATCATGCGATGTGTGTTACTTATTTTTTCTTAACCTCATCACTTCCCTTTGTAATGAGCAGCAGTCAGTGGTTGTGATCTACTTTGAGCTGAGCAAAGCCTTTGACACGATACCACATATATGTCTTCTGGTGAAACTGGAAGCCCTTCGCATCCGGCCTCCTCGCCTTGACTTCATTTGTTCCTTCTTGTCTAACCGCAGCCAGAAGTTATTAGTAGGTACTAGCTGCTCGACGCCTCAGCCTATCACGAGTGGCGTTTTTCACGGTACGGTTCTAGGTCCACTTCTCTTCATCCTGTTCATTAACGAAATTTCAACTTAACTCAAAAATTCGCAAAATTTCGTTTACACTGACGATTTCAAGTGCATTTATTCATTTTCTTAAGACATTGCCAATAGTTGCGTTGATAATCATGTTATGCTCTTACGTTAAAGCTGTAGTCGGTAGATGGAATTTTCTCAATCCAAGCGTAGTTTCATGTGTGTTGGCCCAGCCAATCTTCCTGGACCCCTAGTATTTCAAAAAAGACCACTTTTTAGAACGATCAACCATAAGAAACCTAGGCGTATGAAACACGAATGAGCTAGCAGTATCACCTTATGCAGATTGAATTTCTGCAAAAGCTGCAGAGACATGTGGTTTTATATCACATAATTCGTTCCTTCTGGAAATAAAGTTAAGACTTACCATCTTCCTATCCTGGAATACTGCTGTACCCTCTCTGGGCTGATGAACGCCTCTGACCGCAGTGAGATTGAAAATTTTGGAGAGTTTTAACTCGAAGGCTATTTTCTCTTCCTGGATCCAGTTTTTCTAATACGGATAGATTCCAGTTGGCAAACCTGAAATTTATGCAGGTTAGAAGATTCGAAGCCGGTCTCTGCTTCCTTTTAGCGTTAAATATAGTTCAAATCTCCCACGAATGAACGCTTTCACTCCGGTAGATCGACCCTATGCCAATCGTAATTCCTCAATGATTATTTCACCACCCCTTAGCTCCACAACTAACCATTCTCAGTTTTCTGACCTCCAAATATACTTTCATCCGGAATAATCTACCACTGGAAATTAGGTTGTTGTCTACATTATCGATTTTCAAAACCAAATTACGCAAACATTTAATTTCGGAAAAAAATATAGTGCGTCATGTCTGTTTCCTTCCCAAACTAGCAATTTTTAGATTTTGAAAAGGGTCCTCCTGGTATTTGAGGCAGTTTCCTTGATATCAGATTGGTTTCTAAATATTTTTTTATTATCTTCTGCAGAGTCAATCTTCGCAGTTACTTTTTCGTCCCCTGCTTTTCAACTATCACCGCCAAATCTTTATAAGCTTGATACTTTCCTCCATTTTGCAACCCTGACGATGGTCTCTGCAGTCTGTTGATGAGCGTTGCGGGTTCTGATATGTTCGGTACCTTGATGGTTGATTATGCAGTCAGCAATGTCACATCTCTGTGATGAGTTCGAGACATCTAAATTCCCCCTCTTCTTTTCGACCCTAATGTCTACGATGAGTTCTTCCGCTCTCATCTCGTTGATTGTTAAAAATAGTAGTTCTGGCTGGTATATTATCTCTTACCCGACAAGGAGCGTTCCGAACCCTCATACGGTGTCAGCAATATCACAGCACTATCCCATTGCATCGTACGAATCTCATCATCTCTAGCCATTAATTTTTTAGAGAAGGAGTTATTTTTTCATAGTTTTTCTTTTTAACATGGCGGCTCATCGTAATCCTCGCCTGATTTAACCGTTGGCGTTTTTCACAGCTTCTTTCTTATTTTACCGAGTTTTGACTTTTGTTTTAAATATGGCGAATCATTCTGAATCGGATATGCCTACCATACGACTAATGTCTGCTGTTCATATGGCTGTTTACATAGTGCAGCAATTATCCACTTTGTATTCATTCATACCGTGATACTACGTTTGTAATGATGGGGCGCTTCCGGCCCTAAATATACAATTTATCATTTATTTATTTATAAGCAATCTCAAATTATCAAACACAATATAATGACTGGTTGGTAGCAGTAGAAGTTTCTTACAGTTGAAAGGTTCATGCCCATAACCCGTTTCTATCTTTTTAGAAAGCAGTTCAACTAAGCACTCGCATCTGATTGGATGTAATGGACTATCGAATAGCCCGCAATTTACTCTGCACTCAAAATCCATAAGTGACAGACTATTCTTGACCCAAAAATTATTAACACGAAACATTAATTTTAATACTTTAAAGTTATTTATTTTCATATTTTGCTATTACAGTATCTTTAAAAACAGTTTTTTTACTTAAAACAAACTCCTTGTTTCGCACAAAGCCTAAATGGCAGCAGAAAGAAGGAGAAAGTTTTCTGTTTTTTCCTGATTTCTAAGGAGACTGACGGCACCAAGAGGTGTTTTATCAATACATATATTATTATTATCTTCAGGACCCTCACCCGCAGTTGCCGACAGCGCTGCATTCCTCACAAGTATCTGACTTATCATTCGTGAACACCCCCACTCCAAACGGATGGATTGTACAGTTTCTCGATATTAGTATGTGCCCTTCGATTTCCCTATTTTTATTCTATAATATTTTACCGTTAACATAGATCCATCATTCTAAAAACTGTTTCTCTCCTTCGATATATACATGTGTGCTGGAGGAAGTTTTTAACAAGCCTCTCAGAATTACATGATCAGAAGGAATTCCAGGTGATCTATAAAGCAGTGTGTGCTATACTTGATATCCTCGTATGCTACCTTGGTGGCAGCGGGGAATGGAAAGAAGCGCACACCTTTCCCTACTGTGAAAACCAGCACTTATGACACTGCTGAAGCGCAGGAGGAGACAATGTATCGGACCATGAAAACTACAGTATTGTTTGAATGGACTTGGAATATTTTACGAGCGGATCCCGGATGGGGATGGTGCAATAGTTTTTGGGTGAAGATGGCCGGTATTCCTTCTCTTCATATTGCTGATATTTTCCTCGTTGTTGCTCTTGTTCCATCTGGCGTGCCCCTTACCATCAGCATCTGCCTTTTGCTCAGTTTGCAGACAACACTGCCCTCCCCACCGGTATCTGACTGATCATTCGTGACCACCTCCCAATCTGAACGTATCGATGGTATAGTTCCTCGATATGAGTTTTTGTTCTTCGATTCTCTTTTTCTTTTTCTATAATTTGTTACCGTTTACACACATCCATTACTCTCTAAAACTTTTCTCTGCGTCGATCTATACATGTGTGCTGGATGAAGTTTTTAAGAATTCTCTCAGCATTGCATGACCGGAAGTAATTCCGGGTGATCTAGTCCGTGGTGTCTGTTATATTTGACATCCTTTGATGCTATATTGGTGGCAGTGGTGGAATGGAGCGGTACATACACATTTCCGGTTATTAACAGCAACTAGACCAGCCCTGACGACATTGCTGCTTCTCAGGGGCAGGATATGTAACTGACCACAAAACTGAAAGAATTGTTTGGATGTACTAGCAACAATTTTCGCGCGGATCCCGGATGGAAATGGTGTAATTGTTGGTCGGTGAAAATGGTCGATGTTCCCTCTCTTTCTATCGCTGATATCTCTCCCACTGTCACTCTTGTTCCATCTCGCATGCCCCTTACCTTCAGCAACTCCATGTCCCTCATCCGCAGTTGCTGACAGCGCTGCCCTCTTCCCTTTATCCTTCAGATAATTCGTGACCACCTCCCAACCCAAACGTATTGATGTTACAGTTCCTCGATATTAATGTTTTTCCTTCTATTCCCGTCGCTTGTTTTCGTTAACATAGGTCCTTCACACTGTAAACCTATTCTCTACTTTGAGCTATGCATGTGTGCTTGCCGAAGTCTAACGATTCTGCCAGCGTAACATCACCGGAAGCTATTCCGCGGTTTGTGCAATCCTTGGCATCCTCGGACGATATATTTTTGGCTGCGGTGTAATGAACAAGAGCGCACATAGTTCCCCGCAGTGAACACCAACTCCGCCAGCACTGCGGACAGTGCTGTTGCTATGGGGCTGACTATATAACGGACCACAAACGTACAGAATCCTTTGAATGTAGTATGATAACTTTTCGGGCGGATCCTGGATGGGGATGTTGTAATCGTTGGTGGCTGAAGATATCCGGGTTTCTTTCTCTCCAAATCGCTGACATCACCAGTGCTATCACTTTCGTTCCGTCTCGCATGTCCCTTCCCGTTTATATCTTCATGACTCTCACCCGCGGCTACTTACAGCGCTGCACTCCTCACCGGTATCTGACTGATCATTCATGACTACCTCCCACTCCAAACCGATCGATCGTATAGATCCTCGGTATTAGTTTGTGTTTTACTATTCCACTTTTTTTATTCTCTCTTTTGCTACCGCTTACATAGATCCTTTACGCCCTAAACTTATTCTCTCGATCCATACATGCGTGCTGGACGAAATGTTTAACGATTGTGACAGCATTACATGACCGGATGCTTTTCCAGCTTATCTAGTCCGCGGAGTGTGTTATCCTTGACATCGTCACAGGCTACAAAAAGGCTAAAACTGTAGCTAATATACTACAGTAAATAGAAACGTGCAATTGCGCAACGTTCAAATAATTTATCCGACTGCTTATTTTATTCGTCATAAATAATATGGGACAGAAAAAAACTTTAAAACTGAGAATTACTAGAGATCTCTTGGTTACGGCCAAGACATATGGTAAAAATCAACGCTTCACTTATCTTTAAAAATTTGTTCCCCTGATGCCAAGGACGCTCGGTTTACGTAAAAGGCTTCCACGGGGGACCCTGTTAAAGGTTTTGCGGTAATCAATGTAAACTACATCTGTTTCGAAGCTGCCTTCCAAAGCACTTGTCCAGACTTTAAGTGAAGTCAGTAGGTTTCAAAGACAAGAGCACTCTCGCCAAAAGCTATAATGAAAATTCTGTAAATCGTCATATGCTCGGTGTATATGACAACGTCGCGTGTGTCTTCGTCTAACGACCTGACCGCTGCTTCATTGAATAGAGCAGATTGGACGAACAGGAGCGGTTTCAACAAAATCTGTGCTCACCTTTTTGATCTTTTACATAATTTTGCAACAAATATATGGTAGGTTCACCGGTCGGTAGTTTTTAGAGATTGTTCTGGACAAAACCATGTGAATCGGGTAGATATTTGCCACGTTGCTGAAACAAGCGAACCGGCAAGTTCAAGAAAGCTGTTCAGTAGGAGGAGATGCGAAAAAAAGTTTGTTGGCTTGGGGTTTCGGATTCTCCCTCGAACCCATCATAGGAGACAGTCATGTCACCTGTGACTGTCTCTGAAAATGGGTTCGAGTGAGAAGCAGAAATTTAAGGCCAACAAACTTCTTACAGTGATTGCATCTTCTGCACTTGGTTCGCCACTTTCCAATCAGAGGGCCCAATTCCGAGTGCATGTTGCAACGCTGAAACCGCCACGACTACCTGCACGTGCACATCAGGGGCAATTCGGTGCTTGTCCAAACCGGCCAACCACATTTAAGCCTGATCCCCATATGACCTGAATTAAGGCACTGTGACGACTCTCCATTGTCTTACAACTGGGAAGCCGCAATCGCGGCTCCGGACGTGCCCCATTTCGGTTACCGACTTCTTCCAACCTCCTCCGGTAGTTCTGCCTAGAGTAAACTATCCTTCGAACCCGCCATCCCACCTCTGTTCTTCCTATCCGGAACCCGGCCAGAAGGTCTTAGCGGCGGGGGTCTCTTTAATAACCCAAGCAACCGCGGTAAGGACATCTTGATCAAAAGAGGACTGACAAAAGATGCGAAAGCAGCCTGGAGAGTTCATAAGCAAGACCCTTTCAATACTTTTGCTGGTATTTAGTCCGGAAGCGGGGACGCTTAGAGTCGTCAAGCACAAGATGTTCCTTCCTCGCGTCTCCTGCGACTGTATCGTTACGCCCTTTATCGAAATCTGCCTGAATAAAATTTGTTTTATTTGGTGAAAAAGATGCCAAAACCAGCTAAAAAATTCTGTCTTATCTTGATTCTAAATCTGCATTTATAAAAGCACTGAAAAGTTCCGGAGGGGATGCAAATGTGCCCGATAGTATCTTGCAGACTAAAATTACCCGAAATGAGAATTTCAGCCAACAGTGACCACTGTACAGTGTGTTTAACCACGTTCAGAGTAACTTTTAATCCTCAAGAAAATGCCTAGGTTAACGAGATTCCACGCCCTCTACATATGATGGGGACACGCTGATAAATCGCTCCGCTCGCAGCTGAGTCATACGGTCGAAAGAATTGACGAAACACATTTAGGTTCTTAGCTAGCATCTGCATTCGGAGTTTGGTGGAAACATTTTCTGCGTATAGCGCAAACTACAGATGGGATTTAAGACGTGATAACTACGCATGTTCCCGTATGACTTGGTAACAATCAACACAAGCGTTTACTTAAAAGTCCTGTCAGGACTTATCAAGCCCACAGTCAAAGTTCGTCCAACTTCGTTGGATATTAACCAATTAAACAGGCGTTACCTGTTCCACCATGCAAGTGTCTCCACCTTCGGTATCACACATTTAATATCTCGTGCTCTACCCGTCACAAATATCAGATCAGGAACTTGCTCACTGTTTTGAGGGCAGCGCCAGCCCGGTCAAAAAAGGAGTGGTTGTTCGACCCTTCGAAGCAGACATTTCTTTGCTAAAAAAACAGTCAAGACAGGATGACCTTGGCAAGAATTGAAGGATAACTTTATACAGATGAGTACTTTAAAATGCAACCATTTGCGGCTCTCGCGATCACAGGTAAGTGGTGAAGGAAGGGTGAGCAAATATATAGTTGCCAGGTCAAAAGCAGTGAAAGACAAAGGTCGAACAGAGACAGAGTAGACAAGTTACAAAAAAAATGTGGTTCAATGGACACGGAACTAACAACAAAACAACGGTAAAGAAGTATGCGGTTAAGAAGATGACCAATCGGAGAGGCAACAAGGTTGAGGGGGGGTGAGGTGGGGAGGGAGGAGGGGTTGCAGGTTTTTTTAGGCTATCACAGGATAATTCGAATGGAGTGTGTAGAACGAGGAGAATGGTAGGCTACTTAAAGAATTTGGTCACCAACAGGATTGAGCCCAACACCATGACAAGGCAAGCAAGAATAAAGATGACGAGGAGCTTGCGATTTTTCCGCTGGTGACTCTGAGCCTTGGTTAATTGTTTTAAAGCCTCTTGTACGCGAACCTGCGTTTGTTCTACGTTGTAGTCGATGCGGTCCACAATAGTGCCCTGCACGCCGGAGGAGGCAACACAAGTGAAAGAAAATCAAACATGCAGAAAAGCAAGGGTTGGCCAGCTAAACTAACCCCATTAAGTGCGGAATATGAAATTTTAGATGTTGATAGTGACAAGAACTCCGATCGATGTTATTTACTAATTAATAAACTATGACCAGAGTTGGACCTAAAGGCTGGTACATAATTTGAAATTTATCAGGAAATTATGAGGCGAAACTGCTTCCACTGGGCAAGGAAATAAAGTCCTTCCAGAGGCGCAACGAAATCTGAGAGCGTATAGCCTACGATTCCTGGATGTCTATTTGTCATTGATTAGAAACCTCGTCAGGTCTAACAGACGTTCTTGTATGAATTCCTTATTTCAATCTATGCGTACAGTAAATTCGCATGCTTGGAGAATTACCAACAGAACATCCATCTTTTAGTTCTGTGAACCGATGCTACAGGTCACGGCAACCGACAACACATGCGACTTGCGCCAGTGAACAGAAACGGGGCGGGGCTCAGCCGGCGTCCTGTATGGATCGTCGTGGAGTTATAAAACTTTGACCTTCCTATCCCCGGTCATATGTGAGGGGAATGATTGGGTCAAGATGACTAATGATGGGTTTTCACCCAGCGACTGACCTGACCCACAAATGTTCTGATGTCTCAATTCACTAAAACCTGGCTTTACTCATTCAGAAATCCCATCCGTGTAAGTTAGCAGAAGGCCATATTGCAGAAACAGTGCAATCTGGCTGTCGGTCCGGGGAACCGACTTATCCTGTCAATAGGAACCTGTTCGAAACAACATTTATAGAGCGACATGATCACTCAAGATGTGTATCACCAGTTGGTTGAAAAGCTTGGACGGTTGGCTGGTGTATGCAAGTGGGAAGAGGGGGTGAGACCGACACTTGGGAATCCAACCTCACGGCAAATCAGCGCATTCGTCACTATAATGAATCTCACGTGCTTCCATATACAACGGCGCACTAAAAAGTGGCGGCTTGGAAGGTAGCTAACAGACGGGGCCACTCAGCTTTTTTGGGACTGAGAGTCGGGCTGAAATGTCTCCTTCTTAAGGTGGCCCTTAAGGTACTCTCACGCATGTGAGATCCGAGGCGCCTTTACAATAGCTTGTTATATGCTGAGGGGACCAGGCCACGTGTGACACGCGTAGATAGACTACTTATCTTTGTCAGTCACCGGACTCGCGCCTTCCTCCGTTCGTTTTGACATTGCCTTTCCATTGGAGCAAAGTTAAGTTAAGAGAGGAGAGGGCACGGTAGATGCCGCGTAAGTCTGTTTCATTGTAAACTAAATCACGCGCAAGTCATTGGCGCTACCCCCAGTCTGTGGGGTAGTAGAATTGTCGTAGTAGTAGTATTAGTATTTGTGGAAATAGTAGTAGTAGTATCAGTAGTAGTAGCAGTGGTGACCCAACCGCACATGAATCAAACATCGTGGGAGTGCATGTTAACAAGGTTAATCGACTGCTCGTTAGCGTGGGAGCGACGGAAGTAAAATTTTGGAATTTTTTCACCTGCAAACCCCTTGGTGAAAAAATGAACTTCCTGGATGCTGCTCCAATCTGACTCTCGAAATTCCATGCTGACAGGTCAGTTGTAAAGTTAGAATTGTGTTCACATATCCGAGAGATTTTAAGCAATGGTAGCGATACCTTGTATGGTTGCCTGAACAGGTAATGGAACGGGTAACCGCTCTGTCCACCTGAAATATATGGCCTTGTGCTAAATGTCAGGGCGGGTAAATACTCCCGCGTCATAACCCTAAAATAAAACTTAACGTTAACCTTTATCTTAACCCTCGCCTTACCTGAAACTTAAATCCTACACTTAACACCAACCGAAACCTCAACCCTTAACATACTCCTGACCGTAACACGAACTCTGACCTTAACTTTAATCGTAAACCTAACTTAAAACTTAGCCGCAGCACTCAGGTTAATCCTAAACTTAAGTTCCCGGGAAGTGGGCGCAAAGCCGCATGTATTGTGGGTGCGCAAAAAGCCGTGGCTTGGAAGGTTGCCAACTGACGGGATAACTCGGACCGCGTGGTCAGCCCAATGTGTTTTGTGTGGAGTGGCTGACTGGCGGACTGAGAGTCAGGTTGCAATGGCTCCTTCTTAATGTAGCCTAGGTGTGTTGGTACACCTAGGGGCGGCTCCGGCCGCGCCAGCCACCTGCGCCCTCTCCCATCTCCGGTCTTCTTGACTCTGTCTTGATACCGGGCTCAGGTGGGGGAGGAGAGAGTGCGGTAGCTGCAGCGCAAGGCTACTATCCCTTTAAACTAATTCACGCGCAAGTCACCGTCCCTGCACCACCTGGTGTGGAGCAGACGGTGGGCCTTATCGAAATCGAAGGTCAAACTGTCAGCAGTAGTAGAAGCAGTAGTATTAGTAGTAGGAGCAGTAGTAGTATTAGCATTGGTAGTAGTAGTAGTAGTAATAGTAGCAGCAGAAGTAGAAGTAGTAGCATTAGTAGTAGTTGTAGTGGTATTAGTAGTAGTATCAGTAGTAGTAGTAGAAGTAGTAGTAGTAGAAGTAGTGGTAGTAGCAGTATTAGTAGTGGTAGTAGCATTGGTAGCAGTAGTAGTATTAGTAGTAGTAGCAGCAGTAGTAGTAGAATTAGTGGTAGTAGTAGTAGCAGCAGCAGTAGTAGTTGTAGTAGTAGTAGTAGTAGTAGTAGTAGTAGTAGTAGTAGTAGTAGTAGTAGTAGTAGTAGTAGTAGTAGTAGTAGTAGTAGTAGTAGTAGTAGTCGACGAGAATCGGCCTCATCTTCTCCCACACCCTACCATCGTGTACAAGTGGTCAGACTGCGTCAAGATGACTAGTGACGAGATCAGGAGTTACGGTAGCTGATCAAGGCATTTGAAACTGCCTCTCGCGTGCCTCCTCTTAGAAGTAAAGTTCCGCCAAAGTTAGGGGCTCAACTGGCATCTCGTATGTCAAACACAGTGCGGCATAAACTCGCCAACGGTCTTAGGTCCAGACAATTGATTTTTAGTTCTTATCAATGCAGACTAGGGCTGATATATGAAAAGAGAGCTTGGAAGGGATGACATTGGTGATTCCGTGTCTACCAGAGGAAATCAGACGATATAAACATCTTTTTTATCTCCTCAGTATTTCTCCAATCACGAGCTAACGAAGACGAAGGCTTTGATCACATGGGAGAATTTCTCGAGCAGAGCAAAAATCGACGATTCAAAGTAAACTTTTTCAAGGCAAATAAAAAACACGCAAGGGAGGTGCGAAACGCGTCCAGGAGTCAGAGCTCCAGTATGTGGAATTTGTATAAACACTCTGTGTCGGTCAAGCGGATACATGCTAGAAAAATTCTAACCAAAGACCGCCTAGTGAATGAAACTAAAGAAAAACTCGATTATTTGTCGCATAGGAAAACAACAGATAGCAAAATGACCAACCTACCTGATCAACGACGAGTTGAGCCACATCACGGAAAATTTCGTTCAGTTCGTGGATGGATCGAACGATCTGTGTAATCTCTTGTTCTCTTTGTGTGACCGCCACCGTATTTTCCAGCAGTAGCTGCTGCGTCTGATCCCCGGAGGCCGGCTAAAAGTGAAGGGTGACGGTTGATATTACCAGTGGATAAAGGGGAAAGAACAGCTGGAGTAAAGGGGGCGAGGGTAGATGAAACTTCGTAGGGAAACAGGACAAAGGCCGACCGGCTCCCGACACGTTTGTGCACGGTCGATTACTTCTTTAAAATAAAGAGACTCGGACCAAAAGCGTCAGGGCGGGGCAGGCTGACGTCTGGCGCACCAAATACTCTATAAAATACCTTAACACTCGATGGCGACACTGAGGCACGGCAACCGTGGGTCGTCATATGGAAAGATTCTCTTGTCCCCGCCGCCCCGATGTTGGACTTCAGTGGGTCAAGGACTGGAGGCAAATCTTGAATCATCCGCGCGGTTCTTTAAGATAAACTCATACCAAAATCCCCAGGGCACTGAGTAAAGATAGGTTAGTGGGGCCTAACAGACGAGGCTTGGGGATATTTTTTAAGCTGCCTAAACCTTGAACATCTGGCCTAGCTGGACAGCTTCAGTTCAGCAAACCAAGTTACACATTTCGCATTACATTTAGCTTATACTATATGACGGCATCACAGGCAATCTTTAACATAAAAAGGGCACGGAAAGAGGTGAATGAGTAACCAAATTCAGTTTAGTAACTCAAGCTCTATCGCAATCCATAAGGAAACTCATTAAAAGACTACTCTCTCTCAGGGGAGGCAGGCGACATCGCCACAAATATTGTACTACCTATGGGCCTGTATCTCAACGCTTGTCTCTGACCAGCCAAGAACAAAAGGGATGCATTCTACACGTAAACCCTTTTTCCCAGCGATCGAGACTACTACTTCTCCGATGCTAAAATATATTCGTGCGATGAGGAAGGCAGTATGCACAATCGGCCCACGGTATGACTCTTCCGATCGTTTCTAGACGCCGATGGTCATTGCCTGCACAGAGGGTCAAGCCGGAAGCTCGTTAGATACAATTGGCACATGGACGAACAGCACACAGGCCAATCTACAGAAAACTACATAGCTTATGATGGTCATCAAATCGCGTAATCATATGAAGCCAGAGTAAAGTAGGAGCACTTTCAAAGGAAACTGTTGAGAAGAGTGATCAGATGGATGGTCGAACCTCGAGGAGATCGAATTCTTGCAAGCCAGCAGCATCGTAGGCGGTGAGCTCGGAGTCAAGAGTGAGATTAAGGTAGCCCACGAATTCGTTCATCCCTTGTTTTTAGACCTGGAACAAAAGATGACACGTTAAATTGAGCATAACCATGTAAATACGAGTGCTTGAAAATTGCAGCAGCACAAACACCCGGGTTTATGAGACGCAAGTTTTACTTAGGCCACCAAACAGCCCATATATTTAGGGAGCTTATTCAAAGAAGTCAGCTATTTTTCAGTGAAAACTGACTGAGCCCGATTGTCCTACTGTTATGACCCCACGCCTTACTCAGAAAACACATGCACCGTAAGCGTACTCGACTGTTGCCCTAAAAACCAACACGGCAAGAAAGAGAACACGATCGACCAGGAGAAAATGTATTAAAACACCGCAAGTCACCCCGACTGAAAAGCTGTGTCTATTTGTAACATCCTGTTGAGGTTGCCTAACATTCTGTCCAAACCGCTTCAAGCGAAGTTCCCCTTGGTGAGCCCAAGTTCTAGTGGTAGCCAATGAAAACCACAAAAGGCGAGTGGTTTCGATTACAGCCAGACAATCAACTAGTACACCCTTCTCGGTTAAGCATAAAACAGGCGAGGGTTTTAGGTTCCGTCAGAGGAATGAAGCCGATCCAGGTCTACCCTAACTGTTCATCGTACATCGGGCTTGTTTCGGGTGGCCCTTTCCTAATGCGCTTTTATGGCACGTCTCCTGGACGTGAGTTCCAGATGAGATAATACTGGTGCATGTTTGGCACGCGTAGACGGCGACTTGTACCAGACCAGCCGTTACGCTCAGTCGCATCCCAAGTTGTCTTGATCCGAATTCGCCTTTTTGACAGGATGAACATGGAAAAGGAATTAAATCCATGCTGAGCAACTCACACTACAATTAAAATCACTCCCAGATTGCCACCGCTCCCTCCATGAAGAAAACGGGAAAACGCCGATCTGTTTATGTCATGCTAAATTCTTCCCTTGGTTAATCTACATCTCAATAGTTTTCTGTTTTTTTTTTTATTTTTAGCTTACATACGTCAATTTAAGATGCATAAGGCCACATTTAAGGGTACTCATCCGTTCTGACTTTCTATCTATTCCGTCTTTGCTATCGCCCTCGAGTGATTGAAAATATTTGAATTACAACAGCTTAGCAATATAATCCCCACAAAAAAACTTATAAAATTTTTAAAAATGAATGGAGCACTCATATGCTCACAATAAATTGCTCAAAAATAACTTTTTAAATGTCGACTTTTCCCTTCCAACGGCCCCCATACTCTGAAATACAGCAATTCGAGTAAGGTGTGTGCATTAAATGTGTAAAGGAAGGAACTTGCTAACAGTTTCCATGTACTTCTAGCCTCGAATGCTTCTCAATTAAGGCTGATCTTACAGCATTGAACCAAAGTTTGAGGAGTGAGAGAGAACGAGAGAGAGAGAGAGAGAGAGCCCAGAATTCACCAGAACGAATTCAGAAATTGTGTAAAGCACAAGTAAGGCGAATCATAGTAGACACTGAACAATGACAGTAGATTTATAACTTTTATCTCAAAGGCGGAGAATTTTATTATCCTGGCGCTCACACAGGGAGGATCCGAGCCATTCACCCATGTGTGGGAAAATCTGGTGGGTGGTGGAGGGGGCAGGTCGTGTGCAACATGCGCCGACGGGCTGATTAGTTGTCAGTCACTGTGCCCAATTCCCGCAAGATTTGAAAAATCGGCTTGGAAAGTGGAATGGTGTCTGACTGATGGAAGGAACAGTGAGGTCGATAGCACTCAGCGCATATTCCTCACTATAATAAATCTAACAAGCTTGAATCTATCAGAGTGCATAAAAAGTCAAAATTTGGAAGGTTGACACTTGGCGGGATAACTCCAACCTCCACTCCGGAGGGAGAGTCGGGCTGCCATGGCTTCTTCTTACTGTGGCCTCTATGGCACCCGAACTTATTTGGGATCTGTTTTGACCTGACCTGGTCCTCAAATGACGCACAAAGCGTATGCTTAATCGACGGTTGTCCCAGCCCCAACGCGGTAGAGCAAGAGAACACGATCAGCTAGCGCAAGTGTATTCCAAGCCAAAGTGACATGAAAAGCTGCATGCATTTATAGCCTCCAGTCCAGCTTAGTTATATTCTGTCCAATCAGCTTCAAGAGGAAGACAGATAAGAGCTGAGCAAAATTCTCGCGGACATGGATCAATCAGATCTGTGGCCACAGTCAATGCGGAACATTGTCGAGCATCGTTCGTGGCATGCAGCGTGAGAAACGCGCCCGCAGGAGCCGCTCCCTTCCTTGTTGTGTGAAAACCTGGTTTATTTTGTGCGGACCAAGCACGAGTGGCAGGCTTAGACGAGCTATTTAGCTATCAGTCACTGTGCCTGATCCCGCCTCCGGTCCTCTTTACCGGGTCTTTACACTTGGCCCTGGTGGGTGAGGACCAGAGAGTGCGGCAGATGCAACGGAAGTCTACTATTACTATAAAATACTTCAATCGCATGTCACCGTCCCTGCGCCCACCATGCTGCTGGGTGGACATAGTCGGGAAGGAAGGTAGAAGGATCGTTGGTGCCAGCGCGTGTGTAGCAAGCGTAGCCGGGTCATTTAGCATTAGCAGTCACTGTAGCACAGATAACCTTGCCACGGGAATGTGGTCGACGGAATTAAGTGGGGCGGATGCTGCGCTAGTATGCTAAACCATAAATAAAATTATGATGGAAACCAGTGGATCGCACTCTTGACTATTATGTTTCTCGTCGCTTGTAACGAGGGAATTACCAGGCGAACGCCTGTCCACTTGTGATGGGATGAATAGTGAGGTAACGTAAATTTTTATTTATTAATACCGGTTAGGACTAAATGGGACAATTTCACAGGCAGTGCCTTCTGGTCGGGGCAACAGTTCAAGATATAATTTTTATGTGTAAGCGGGAATGGGAACAAAATGAAAGCACACAAACAGACGAACGTACGGTTAAGATATTGCGATTGAGCCTTCCGGAATGTGGTCGATAGCTCTTGTAGCGTGCGAGCGATGGAGGAGATAACGTTTGCGGCCAATTTTTCATTCTGTTGGCCACCACTCGATTGAATGCGTCGCTTAAGGGCGCTCAGTTGACCAAGTTGCCGATGGCACAGTGTAAAGAGCTAGACGGAAGTAAAGAGATTCAAATAATAAGGCGATAACGACAACAAAAGATAAAAACGTCAAAAAACTAATATAATCTGAGAGGAAAACCACTTTGCATCGCATAATAACGAAACGATCCAACAGGAATTCACAATATCATGCTAACTTGTCAGTTAGTCAGCAAACAACCTGAGTTGTATATAGCCTGAAGCCACTTCGTGGACTGCGAATAACGAATAATTTTTCTTCAAGAAATGGGCAAAAATAGTATTAACCTTGCTGCAGCGAAAAGAACATGCATATGAAAAGAGCCACTTGAAGCATTACTGTTTCCAAGCTGCGAAAATGCCCATTGAAAAATTCAAAAGACAAGTTGGCGAGCATACGTTAGCTTTCGATGAATTCTCGTCGGTCCTTTACATTTATATCACTGTGTAACTAATTCAAATATGCAGGTAAGTAGAACAAAGTGTAAGGTTGTTAGGGTGGGGGAGGGGGAGTAACCAAATTGCGGTCCGTTTTCTGATCATCGTCAGAGGAATGGCGGTCGCCGGGACAGGTAATTAGATGGGGGCGGCTGAATTGGTGGCTTTCGGTCACGGTAATTGCGGCGCCTGTGTAAAGTTCTTTTTAGCACGCAGGACCAAGTTGCGTAGCTTGATTGCAGCCGCTTTTGCCGTAGCTAACAGATGCTGTCCAAGGAATTTTGAATAGCTTGAGGAGACCTTTTAAATAATCCAGTAGGCTTCCTTGGCGTCTACGCGATGATCCGTGTCTACCATATGCGCGAAAATAGAGCTGGTTATGATTTTTATTTCATCCTTTCCTAACCATGCTGTAAGGCGTTCTCTTATCTTTTTGGACAAGAACCGGCTCGAGCGACTAATATATTTTGCCCCACAGGAGCAGGTAAATTAAAAGATGCACACAGAGGTGGTCTGAGCTGGCAGTTTGTCCTTGACCTCAGCGTATAGGATGGAAATAGTCGAGAACAGTACCTGGGCGCCAGCTGCTGGAAACAGCTTGACTTGGTCGCCTGCTTAAAAGTTTACTTACTGCGTCCCCTTGAAATTGGACCCTGATAAAGTTTTTTCTTACTCGCCATTAGCACGGTAAGCTTTGGTAGTCTTTCGGTAATACTCTAACAATAAAGCGACCTGTATATCCGTTCTGTCAAAAAATGCTTTTGAAAACCTTAATCTATTCTTCAATGCTATTGGTCGAAGAGATTTTTTCGCCCTTTTGTCAAACAGCGCACTAAATTACGCTTAAAGCTTAGCGGTACAAAACTCCCAAAATGGGTATATTGCCCAGGAGTAAAATTTTGTTTCTTCCCCCCTTCCTCCCCACCATGACAACCGTACGATTTGTTCTACTTACTCGCATATTTGACTTAGTTACACAATGATATAAATGTAAAGGCCTGACAAGAATTTATTGAAAGCTAAAGTATGCTCGCCAAATTGTCTTTTTAATTACTGTTTTCGGCTTAAAATCGTTATGTATTAAAGTTTAGGCATGTGTGTAAATACGTAATTACGACAATTTTTGCTATTTTAAGTTGATTAGAATGCGTGTGGTCACGCGGATTTACTACAGTATTCTATGAATTTCAGGACTGTCCTGTAGAAGTACAAAAAATATATGAGAAAAATTTTAAAAGAGGTTCATGTCAAGTAGTCTGCACTACTTAAACGCATAAAGACGCCACCGTCTAACAGTAAGTACCGAATTCGAATTTTTTGGATATTTTATAATAATAAAAGCAAGCGTAGATATTTAAAAAGATAAGTAAGCAGATATAAAAAACGCAAACGGTAAATTTTCTTTAGCCAAGCTATCAAAGGTGGCTGAGACTGCGGAAAAAAAATCTGCCTATCTATAATGTTTGGAGTAATGCGAAGTCATGACTGCTGTATGAGCAAAATATTTACAGAACTCTAAACTCAAGGCCGAGAGACTCAAAATTTAAATTCCAGAATAGTTGGTCAGGGAGTTCGAGCGACACATCACTACCAGGGTTACTGAACTGTTCAGCCATCGATGAGTGGTGCCTCGTCGAGCTGACTATATGACAAATGTTCGTTCCAGTCTACCTTGGAGGTTCAATATATATCCGTCAGGGGTCGCAAATTGACAGACAAGGGACACTGCAATTGCTACTATTGGTTATAGGGTATGACAACCGGCCGGATGACATCGAATATTTTTTATTATTGCTGGACATGGGCCAGTGGCCTTGAGGACCTTGAGTAGTTTAATAACTTCTAACAGAGATAAAGTCCCACTACTCCAACCTTACCCATGACGCCACTTTTAGGACAAACGTTGCGGCGACACAAACTTTGCTGAGAAGAAAATGTAAAATACCTCTAAATCGCGGCTGACCAGCGAATTTTCGACATGCATAGGTTGTGTGTGCAAAAATACCTGTATAGGACTGTGTTGCGTTCGTATCGAAAGGGTTAAACGTATCACTGGTAACAGTGGTTGCAAGAGGTTAACATCAAAGGAATGCCGGTAGCGGTTAGATAAATTCGTCAAAGGAGCAGTTGTGTGAATTTTCTAGCAAAACCCAACACTACTATAAATCATGGTCAATAAATTTAACTGCTAGGGGAAAATGCAAATCAATTAAAAATAATCCTTTAAATAATGTTCGTTCGGAACAAATGACTAGATGAGGGGTCCTCAGTAATCTGGCCAACGCATCCCATGGCAATTTGCCCAAGCGGAACAGCAGTTGGCGATAAAAGTGGCATGTGAGTCTAACAGGCAACAACAGTAAACAACAACAGGTACAGAACCTGAGTGAGCTCTCTAGTCTGGGCCTCGATTTCTTGATCCTCGTCAAGATTATCGTCCAGATTGGCAGTCACTAAGTGGCGATCGTGAAGGCTGATAAGGTCTTTCACTGCAAAACGTTATGACGTGAATAGGAAGCTTGCTTTTTTGCCGAATAACAGAAAATTCATAATTTATTGAGGTGACAAGGCTCTGCCATTCCTGTAGACTTTCAGGTGCAGTCGAAGGACCCAATTCAATGTCAGTCATTTCGCTCAAAAGTTTTACTTTATCCGGAGAGCGCTACAGGGAAGATATTAACCTGTAAAATTAATCACACACAGTTCTCTTCGACCCAGGAACCTGACGATCTTGTATTGCATTATTCCTCATAAACATAAACGTGTCTGTTAACCGCCGTGTTGCCATTCCTGAATCGTATACACCAAAAGCCCACAATTAGTAAATGGTCAACTAAACCACCAAGCCTATGCGATTCGATTGGAGTATTTAAACCATGTCTGTAGAATTAATAGCAGCCACGTGTGAAGAATTCCATAACTGGAATAACGACATTTTAGTCACTGACCTGGAATAATATGGGAGGATTCCCCAAATATCTGTCAGATAACAAAAGTGTACATGAGACCGTGGAACATAAGGAATCGAATCAATCTGTTTCACTAAGGAAATGACATATTTATCTAGAAAGCAGAACTCTCAGGGCCAAAACTTAAGCGTTGAAATGAAAATCATTACAGCAGTAAAATTTCTCGAAGACCCCGTTGTGCTGGCCACCTAAACCAGTTGCTCCCACCAGGCGTGGAATTAAAAGTTCTTAAATCATTCCGGGTCGGCAAAAAGGGTGAAGACAGCCTAGGACCGCCACAACAATGACCTCTCAAAATTAAACTAGAGAGCAAAGACCATATCAAGGCGATCCTATCCCAAAAACCAACCTCCGTCACTCGCATAAAGTGGTTTTTCAACCGGACTACTCCCCTGTGCAAAGGCTGAAACACCAGGAATTTTTCTTGGAACTAAAATCAAGGCTGATTGCTGGCGAACACATTATGGCTTTTTTCAAGGGGTTGGTGGTTCAAAATAATGCGAATTTTCCATTGAACCAACCGATTGTACTAAGGATAACGACAGCAACCTCCCTATAGCAACAACCACAATTGCCCAAATAAATGCCAGAACTGAGACCGTAACGCCCAGTGTTCTCATTGTCGAAACCAGAGTTACCGAAACTCATCAAGAAACGGAAAAGGCATATGAGATTGACATCAGAGGAGCCGCAGTAAGGCCCATATATTGACAAACGCAACAGGAAGTTTGGTTGGTGCAAAATTGAAGTGCCTGTGTACAAATGCCCAAACCCTTTTATCAAAACTTGATGAGTAAAAAATTAGCCTTGCGAAGTATATCCGGATGTTATAGCAGTAACAGAAACCTGGCTTTCGGGCAGTATTCAAGATAGCGAAATATCATTGTCTAGATACCAAATATATCGGAGGGACAGAGAAAACCGACAGGGTCGTGGAATATTTGTGTATGTGAAAGAGGTGCTAACCGTGTCCGACAAGACGAGCAAGTTTGTGTGCCGCACTGAAGCCATATGGTTGACCATCAAGGCTCTTGGCTCGCCATGTCTGGATGTCCGCACTGTCTATCGGCCACCTAGGATAGACCGAGTCGCAGACACCCATCTGGAACAATTAGAAAACTTTTCCAGTCGACCTAACGTCATGATTATGGTTGACTTCAACGCACCAGGAATTATCCTGTCAGAACAAAAAAACAGTTCATACGTTTAAAAAATACAAACCCTATTATCTAGCCTGGTCATAAACTACCTCCCTGTGCCCTTCCTACACATCATTTCAACAGAATGCAAACTTAAGTGCAACCCCATCGTCAAATTATGCAATGGGTTCAACGGACACAACCGTTCTGAAACTAACAAATTCGATTTAATTCAATTTATTGAGGAAATATGCATGGGCCTTTGAGTTTCCTATTTGCAGCGCGAAATTAAGTGCAGTGGTGCGTGAGTCTCGAGGGCTAAGTTAAATTCCTCATCGGTCCGGCTAGTTTTGGAACATAAAACTGTCAAGTGTCCTTTAAAAGCTTTCCAGCGATGGTGAAATCAGAACCTCTTCAGGGAGGGCAATCCATGGTTTAACCACTCTGACGGAGAAGGAGAATTGGCGCACATCCAGTCTCGCGGCAGAAAATTCAAGGACTTCAAGAATTCCAGGCAATGATCAAATCCCTTCACAATGCGCAATGTCTGCAGGATATCACCACGTATTTGCTTATAACTCAAAGTTAACAGATTAAAATTACTTAAGTAGGTTGGATATGGCAAGGAGCTTTGACTTCTAACCATTTTGGTGGCTCTCTTCTGTAATCTTTCGAGGACGTTCTGAGCTTGAACAGTCTAAGATCTCCAGGGTTGTAGAGCATATTCCAAATGCGGCCTAACGAATGTTCCAAAAGTCTTAGCGAAGAGATCTTCATTGAAATCCAAAAAGGCTCGTCTGATGGCATGCAACACAGCCATTGCGCTCTTCGCCAGTTTCAAACAATGAGAGAATGGCGCGTTGTTTGAAATTGGTTTCAAATTTCAAGTACCTCGAGCCTACGACTTTTTAAGTCTCTTCCTCAGTGTAGAAGACACGGTGCTGGAGAATCTATTAAAAAATGTCTTTATATTCCTCTGAGTTTGTAAATTGCGACTTGGACCCTCGATCTTTGCTGCTTTCTGAAACTCACGCCGGCTGTGTGCTCCCTGCATCTGCTCTCAATCGCGGAAGGGACTCAAACCAAAGGCTGAGTCCTTATATTTTCATATTCTTATTGTTGAAAACTCAGCCGACTCTCTGTTAATTTTTTGGCAATTATAAAATGCAAAACTCAAGTTCCATAAGTTTATTGGCACAAAAAATTGGTCCACGACCAAGCTGCTTGGGACCATCTCTAGGCGCCTCTACCCACTCGGCCATATTGGCAGGGGATCTTGTTAAGCAAGTTAATGGACAAGCAGAAAACAATTTTAACTATCGTTATTCTGCTATTTGTTTACCTCCCGCTAAACGGGGTAAAAGTTCAGTAAGCTTAACTAATGTAGCTTACGAAGACGAAATATGTATGGGGTGTTTCAGCCTCCAGCAGAAATTCTCAGGGATGGAGCAGGAAATAAGGAATCTAAGACAAGAAATAGATAACTTAAAAAAATCTATATCTTGCCAAACTGCTAAAAAAGCTCCTGTTCGTAATAAAACTACCACAAAGCAAAATTCGTATTCATTTACAGCTTCTTCAAGCTATCATAAAAGTCACATTAAACATATCGCGACTGCTGGACCCGGTAAACCAAAGGAATTTTCGCTACTTCCGAAGGGAGCCCCATCTAGTCCTTGCGCCACTACACCGGTACTTTAGTTCGGGTAGCATCAGCACTAATCTTGCTTTACCGCCCATCGCTACATCACTGGTAGACGTTGCACCAACATGCGATGTTGAAGAGGTTGGAGAGTTTGTAAAGCCAAAGAAGAAAAGGTCTAAGAAGAGCAAGTCGTGCAGAGATTTGGCTCCAGCCTGCCCAACATCCGGCTCATCTGGACCTATCAGGCAAAGTGAGCTAGCTACCAGTACTCACTCAGCTGAAAGATCTGAGTTACAAACGGGCCCTAGATTGAGTCGAAAACAGAATGTAGTCATTAAAGTTGTCCCAGAGTCAGCTTCAATTATTCCAAAGGAGCGAGTTAAACATGACTTGGAACTCCTTAAATTGTATGCAAAAACGCTGCTGACGGACGGCGAGTCCATTCATATTCTCAAGGCATATAGAATAGGGAAGGCTCTGTCTACACCCGATTCAAATCCTCGACAAAGACCTCTTAAAATCATCTTGGAAAACGAAGCGCAGGCACAACTCCTGCTACAGAGAATATCAATCCTGCGGGGTCCGCATTCTGAAGTGTTTTTTTAACCAGAAAAGGGGTTGAAAGAGTGAATTAAAATGCCACAGCTAATAAAAGAACTGAAAACACGAAAGACCAATGGCGAAGCGAATCTCAAAATAAGGGATGGACAGATAGTTCAAGTGAAAAAGAGCATTTCTCTGGCCGAAGGCAGTCACCCTGACAGCCTAACTGTCCCGTTTCAGAAAACAAAAACGTGCCCGCTTAAACTAATTGTCCTCAATGCCAGATCTCTGCTTAACAAGATGTCTTTGCTCTAGACTCTGGTTTTCATCCACCGCCCGGACATTGTAAAAGTTACAGAGACATGGGCAACACCCTATGTATCCGACTCCGAACTCTCTATTCTAGGCTTCGCTTACATTCGGATTGATCGACACGAGGGCCGTGGCAGAGAAAGCTGTATCTATGTTAGGCAACCACTTAAATTTTTCCATTGGACTATTGCCAATTTACCGCGGTAGAGGAGAGCTGTTGGCTCCGAGTAGTTCTAAAATATAACTACTCTTTACTCGTTGGTAGTGTCTATCGCCCACCCAATGCCAGCGAGGATTACGATCTTTGTCTCTCGCTGGCATTTCACGCTGCAGCTGACTTAAATCTGAAGTACTGCTTGATTGCAGGTGACTTCAATTTTCCTGAAGTTCACTGGTTTCCAACTTCCGGTCCTGCAAAGTTCGAAGACCTACTTGAGGCCATAGATATAGGCATGTGGGACAAGGTAGTTGATTTTCCCACCCGAGGATCAAACATACTTGATCTTATTTTTTGTGGAGGTTGTCAGCCATCGTCAGTGTCACCTTTAGATCCACTTGGGAAATTCTGATCATACTTTTGTTCTTTCTACACTATAACTAGAGGCTGCGGAAACATTTTCCAAAAAAATATAGCTTTTTCCGTGATTTCAGATCAGCAAATATTAGGGAATTGCTAACACACCTAAATTCCCACGACTGGACTAACTTCTTTGTATGTTCGGATGTGAATGTTTGTACTGATACTTTTTACAAAGTTCTAGGTCCACTCATTTCTCGTTTTTTTCCCCTAAGAAAAAAATTAATGTCAACGATGAAGTCTACCTCCCTTTATCATTCCGCCGTAGACTGCGTAGACTCTCCCGTCTTTTTCATCTACAAAACGACACCTCTGTCCTGCCCTTGATCCAGAAAATCTTTGAAGAGGCTAGGAGGTTGTCTGACGAAAAACGACAAGCCGATGAGGTTAACTTTTCCGAAAACCCTTCGTTAAATGTTGCGAAGCTCTTTTCGCGCACAGTAAAAACGCAGAGAAAAACGCAGCACCCCGTACTTCGAGATGCCTTAGAAAACCCAATAGCTGAAGCTAAGTTGACTGCTGATAGCTACAATGCTTTCTTGTCTAGAACGTTTAGTGAACATACTGTCGCCGGTAACATCAAAACCATAACTTTTACTCTCTGGGAGGTGACCGTAGCCATTCGGTGTTTTCGTCAATCTTACAGTCCAGGACCAGATGGCGTCCCGGTCAGTGTTCTAAAGGCGGATGCAAACGATATTTTTCCGTTCCTTCTGTATAAGATATTTAATATTTCTCTTGAAAGTGCAACTTTCCCTATTTTATGGAAGGAATCGCACATACTGCCTATTTCGAAACACGGCCGACTTACGTCATTTGACGACTTCAGACCAAGAAATACACTATCAGCAGTCTCGAAGAACTTCGAGACCTTGATCAAAGACAAGATGATGTGTCACCTAACAGAGAATAACCTTCTTAATGCGGTTCAGTATGGTTTTCTCGAAAAAAAATCTTGTGACACTTGCCAGCTCTCTTTCTTTGATCATGTGCTACAATCTAGAGACAGTGGTTTTGCAATTTACACCGTTTACTTCGATTTCACTAAGGCTTTTGATCGTGTTGACCATGATCTCCTACTGCTGAAACTTGCCTCCTTCGGCATAGGTTACAAGCTTCTGAACTTAATATTTTCCTATTTTAATGCTCGCGCACAACGGGTTAAAATTTCTGATGTTATCTCCAACCCCTAGCATGTGAGGAGTGGAGTTATTCAGGGCAGCGTGCTCGGCACGCTTCTATTTTGCCTCTTTGTCAACGATGTTCCTGATTGTTTTCAGTATGGTAGGCCCTTTATGTACGCTGACGACCTAAAAGTTGCCTATCGATATAGACCGGTTGATCGCAACATCGTGCTTGAACTCTTAAAAACGGATCTTTAGGCCTTCACTCAGTGGTGTCGCGCATGGCGCCTCTCACTTTCTTGGCAAAAGTGCTCCGTTATGGTTATTGGCGACAACCATCAGCCCCACCTAAGCATAGACGGTCACGATCTAAATGTGTCTGGAGTTATAAAGTATCTGGGCATATCATACTCTAGTAGTCTTAATCTGTTAGATCACTGTGCCCTGATTGTCTCGAAAGCCCGCCAAACTACTGGGTTTATTCTCAGAAATTTCAAAACAGTCAAAATTATAATCAGCCTCTATAAAATGTATGTCAGGCCTAGTCTGGAATACTGCTCGTTTCTATTTAGTCTTCTGCACGCTAGTGAACGAAAGAAGATAGAATCAGTCAAGCACTTCTTTACAAAAAGAGTTTTCTATTCAGATCACCTAAACCTGTCCTATCACCAACGCTGTGAGCTTACAAGCCTTGACCCGCTGTGGCTTCGCAGATTACAGAAGGGACTATTTTTACTGTTTAAACTATAAACAGTCGTACAATTAATCCCCATACATCTCTGAGGCACCTCGACCACTCTCGGCACACCAGTCATCGAGATGTATTTTTATTTCTTCCTTTGGCACGCACAGTTAGATACCGACAGTTTTTTCGGCAAACGCTATAGCAGTCTGGAATAAGCTACATAGAAGTATCAAAATTCAGCAAAGCTATCCCTTGTTTACGCGAGCTGTCACTAGTTTTCTACACTCAGGACACCTTCCAAAACTTTTGGGTGCTGACTCTGTTGAAGCTCTCTTCGGTTCTGATGGCGTTCACGGACTCTGAATCCTGTGCCGGTCTTCATACTGAGGGCAATATTACTGGCTCTGCAGACCTCAATCGGCTTATTTCTCAGTTGACAGCGAACAGCCGCTCGCCGAAATACCTGCTGGTGCAGAATACCGCATCCGTAACACTAAATGGAGAGGTTCTTCACCGGGCACCTGTGTAAACGCGTTTCTGTCCAGAACTTTAATTAATCAATAAGCTGCAGTTTTTTCCTGAAAACACCTGAAACAACGATCAGGAGTATTTTTCACTGTCAGCTTGACCCTCTACTGTATATATCTATTTTTTGACCTTGCCTGTAAACTGGCAATAAATAAATAAAATAAAATTGGTGATCGTCCGCACACCAATGTCATTTTGGGTTTCCACTTTCTTATAAGTCTTCACCTTTGAGAAAGTAGGTTCAACTGTCAGCAGATTCGGATGGATTGCCTAAGCGAAGTATTGTACAGTTATCGACGCTGAGCCACATAATTAAATGATTCGACCTCTTCGTCCAACCGAGTTAATTTGATCTGAAGTTTATCTTCTTTGACAGGACTCTTGATTACATTTCAGATTATTTGTCGTCAGCAAACATTGCTGCTTCAAATAACAGGTCTCTGATACAATCGTCAACGTATATTAGGAACAGTATTGGCCCTAGTTCTGAATCCTGAGGAACCCCACTCTCGACCGCAGCAGAACTTGATCTCTCTTGACCGGTGCACACAACATGGCGCCGATCTACGGGGAAGTTGTAGATCCACTTGAGGAGGTAACCTCTGATTCCATTTCGTTTAGCTTGTACAGCAGACTCTGGTGTGGCATGGTGTCGAACGCCTTCGCGTATTCAAAAAGAAATAGCTCAGGTAAAAAAATTCACATTGGGTTGCAACTGATAACATTCCAAACTCACTTATTAAACGGTTAAGAGATTTTCCACCTCAACTAAGCAAATTATTCTCAGTATTACTCGAAAACGGTTTCTTCCCCGATTATTGTATTATAATACCGGCATTTAAAGCTAGTTCCGGATCTGACATTCATAACTATCGTTGTTTTCATAAAACGCCCTCTCTTGCTAAACTCTTCGAAAAACTAAATGCAAAACAAATCACGGATTTTTGCATAAGATATCAAATTATAAACTTTTCCCAACACGGCTACTTGCCGGACCACACTTGTGAAACCTGCTTAATGTCTTTTCTAAAGCTACTTACCTCTTTCTGTGGGTTAGAAGACTCGAAGCCGATCTCTGCTTCCTGTTTCACGTTAATTCGAGCCCAAATCTTCCACGAATTAACGCTCTCACTCCGGTAGATTGACCTTATGCCACTCGTTATTCCTACATGATCATTGCACCACCCGTTAGATTCCCAACTAACCGTTCTCAGTTTTTTGCCTGCAAATATGCTTTCATATGGAATACTCTTCCACTAGAAATTAGGTTGTCGTCTACATTAGCTATTTTCAAAACCAAATTACGCAAACATTAAACTTCGGAAGATATAAAATCCTTATTGTCTGTTTCCTTCCCAAACTCGCAACTTTTGGATTTTGAAAAGGGTCTTCCTGTTATTTGAGGCAGCTTCCTTGATATTATATTGGTCTCTAAAAATATTTCCATCATCCTCCGCAGAGTCAATCTTCGCATTCACTTTTTCTTCCCCTCCTTTTAAACTAGCATCACCAACTCCTGACAACTTTGAAACTTTCTCCCGATTTTGCAACCCTGACGATGGTCTCTAGATTCAATTGATGATCGAGGCGGGTTCTGATGGTTTCGCCTCATTGGTGGTGGACTATGCAGTCAGCAAGGTCAAATATCGATGATGACCTCGTGACTTCTACTTTCCCTTCTTCGTTTTGACCCTGGTGTCCACGATAAGTTCCTCCTCTCTCACCACTGGTGGTTACAAACAGCAGCTCTGAATGATATATTTTCTCTCGCACGACAAGGAGCGTTCAAAACCCTCATAAGTTGTGAGCAACATCACAATACTATCCCATTGCATCTAGTTATAAATTTTTAAGTGAAGCAGTTATTTTCTCCTATTTTTTTAAATTGGCGGCTCGTCGAACACCGCCTCCAATGTAAACGTAGGAGTTTTCTTACTGCTTCTTTTCTGGTTCACCGTATATGTCAAAGATTGTTGACTTTTGTTTTAAAAAAGGCAAATCGTTCTGAATCGGTAATGCCTACCATACTACCCATTTATGCTGTTCATGTGGATTCTCACATAGTACAGCAATTATCCACTTTATATTTATTTATACCACGATACTAAGTTTGAAATGATGGGGCTCTCTGGGCCTTAAATATACAATTTATTTGTTAATTTATTTATTTTCATAATAATCATCTATCTGTATCAGTTATCTATTTTGGTCGTAGTAAGGCATTCGAAAAAAGTGCCTCATAGATGACTTCTAGCTAAACTAGAACCTATACGATTTTGTAGTCCCCAAACTGACTTTGTTAGATCATACGTAAATGATCGAAAACAAAAAGTTTTAGTAGGGGCCTCATACTCAAGTGCTAATCCGATTATGAGTGGTGACATTTAAGGTACCGTACTAGGTCCTTTGTTGTTCTTACTGTATATAAATGATATCTCATCGATAGTCAAACATCCTCAATCTTTATTTATGCTGATGACCTCAAATGCGTATATTCCTTCTCTACCTCTGCGACCGAACGATGCCTAGAACTAATTCATTCGGACAAAGACGCTCTTTCGGCGTGGAGCTCCACATGGCTAATTGAGTTATCACCTTCTAAGTGTCGTTTCATGAGTTTTGGGTCTGTAAGGTTGCCGCAACCTGTTATATTTTAAGGTTGCCCTATGACTGAATGTTGCTCCATCAAGGACTTTGGCTTAAGCTTCACCTATTAATTAGATTTTCGCCTCATGCCGATATAACTATGGCCAAACCTGCTCAGATTTTTGGCTTCATTTCTCAAAATGTATACCTTCCTGAAATTAAATTAAGTCTTCATCGTATGTATGTACTTCCCATTATTGAATTTTGCTGTCCTTTCGTCGGTTTAATGAACGAATCTAACCGTTCAAAAATTGAAAATTTCCAAAGACATTTCACTAAAAACTCCTTTTTCCGACTATTTCAACTACTTCCTACTCAACAAGATGCCAGCTAACGAAGCTTAAATTTATTTGGGTCATGACACTAGAAGCAGGCTTTTGTCTCTTTTTCTGACTAATTAATAGCTTAACTCTCCCCAAGATTTCTTGTTGTATCTATGTTAGTCTTCGTTATAACCTAAGAAATTCTGCACTAACAATACCTCCTCCTGCATCCTCCACGTTACAACGCTCTATATTCTTTGCTTCTAGGTATAGCTTTCTTTGGAATAACTTGCCAATTGAAATAAAGTCGTTAACTAGTCTATTTGCATTCAAGCGAAGACTGCACATTTATCTTAACACTGTTTCTATTAATCTTTATTTTCTTCATATTATCCCAGAAGCTTTCCGCATGACTTGGAGAAAGGACCCTCGGGAATTTATGTGACCCTCTTGAAACCATATTTTCGCTACCGCGAGTCGCCCATGAACCATGATGTCTCCTTATATCTCCATTCATCCAAACGATGAAGTCATTCGGACGTATACATTTGGTGGTCCACAGTCGAAAATGCTGCCCGTTTCGTTAGATACTAACCATCATTAGAATTCAATTCTGGATCATCCGATGCTGAGGCCTCAAGTTCATTGACTCATTTTCGTGAGATTTTTTATACGCCTAAGTGAACAAGAACGAACTATCTCGGCGTTTCATTATCTCATTCTGAAATGCTACTGCAGTATTACCCAACTCTACCAGCTGACCTTATTTTCATAAGCAGTTTTTTCTCCTACCGTCTATTCGAAAATGAAGGCATATTGAACACTGCCTCCATTTTTAAGGTAAAAATGTTTTTTACTGCCTATCTTTCTTGTTCACTTTTAATCTCAAAACATCGCTTACTGTTGACCTAGCAGGACAATTTCTGTCTACATTACTAAGTATTTGTACATTTTATCTGCAAACATTGTCATAATTTTATTTAGTTACTAATTTAGAATTTAGAATTTAGAATGTTTGTTTTGAAAGTGCCTTGCCGGTGCTAGTCTTCCTCTGGATGTTGTTATGTTAGAATCCTTGGAGGCTTTAAAGCGAAAGTAAGATCGATATAATGGTTCGAGTTACAACACGAACTAAAAGCTGCAAGAGGGACTTCAGCAATAAGGTACTTATGATACTACTAGCTACATTTTAGTAATATTTATTTGTTTGTTAATTTCGTTTAAGGTCTTGCAATCCCATAATTCCCATGCTGGGGTCCTCGAGGTCTTCGCTGCTTAATTTTTTGCACACCTTGGGGACACAGTGAGTGTTTGCATCAGCTGGAACTGGCGGCCGTCGTCCATGAGGTGTATGAACGTTCTCCCTTGGTTTGAACCGCAATGGACCGAGGATGATCTGGGCATACATTTCCGCCTTTGAAATCCCTCAACGGACTCTCAATCAGCAAGGGAGCACTTGGCTGATTCATGTCACCTCCACAATGCCCCCGTTGGAGCCCCCAAGGGCGACAGTTTTTTTCTCCTAAATATCACCGGGAGTTTTTTTCCCTGTTTGCTCTTTTTCAACTATGTTCCACTATGTTGGCCTCGCCTACATATCGAGATACTATCTTTTTGATAACGCAATTCGCATGTAAAAAAAGGGAATTCAAAGGTGAATCACATACATCTCCCTCAAATATACTGATACTGATACTGAAAAATTTATCAAACCTTCTTTTAAACATTTCAACGCTTTCAGCCTGAAAAACCGAAGTTGGCAGTTTGCTCCATTCTTAAATCACCCATTGGGAAGATAAGTTGGCCCACACTTCAAGTTTTGCATGGTTTCTCCTCAGTTTGTATTGGTGACCTCGGAGATTTGTCATGTTTGCTAATTCAAAAAAGTCGACCATCTGAAGAGCACAATCATCTCCTCTGATAATTTTGAAGACTAAGATCATAACCCCTTTGTATTGCCTTTAAGAGAGAGGAAAAAAATTAAGTCTTTCTAGTCGGCCCTCATAGAGTAGGCATTCCAATCCACTGACTAGTTTCGTCGCCGTCAGTTGAACTTTCTCCAACAGAGCGTAGTCATGTTCCGTCCACGGGCGCCACGCCTGAAAGAAATATTCCGACACTGGCCGGATAAATGTTCAAAACACGCACCTGATCTCTCCTAAGATACACTGAGCTTTCTTTGCTAAATTTGCACAGTGCGACGATGGTTTGAGTGGAGTTGGTGACCATTAATGAAGTAATTATATTCAAGCCTAATCATCCTTCTTGAACTAGACTGCAGTCAGATTATTTAGCATTTGTTGAAATTAAGGTTCAACAGCCACTTATCACACCGTGTTTGCAATCGATCTAAGTTTTGTTGTAATTTCCATGCTTTCCTCGATATTTCAATCGATTTTGATTACTTCAGATCGTCAGCGAACATTACCTTCTCACATGTCAGACAATCAAGGCAGTCGTTCTCGTATATTAGAAACAAAATGGGATCTAGAACGCTCCCCTGCGTAACTCCACTGTGAACGGTTTACCAGTGAGACTTGGCGTCTTCAATAAAAACACGTTGGTACCTGCCTGTGAGAAAGTCGACCAACCATTTGAGCAGGCTGCCAGTCACACCCATTTGACGCACCTTAAAGATCAGACGTCTTTGTGGAACCCTGTCAAAGGCTTTGCTTGAGTCAATGTAGACCGCATCGACTGAAAAACCCATTTCTAATGATCTTGTCCAACTTTCCATGGATGGGAGCAGGTTTGTGAGGCAGGATCGACCACTTCGAAATCTATGTTGATATGAACTTAAAAAGTTATTCTCTTCAAGATGCTTCATCAGTTCAATTTTGATTATCTTCTCCATCATTTTGCAGTAGATACTTGTGAGGCTGACTGGTCGGAAACTGTTTGGTGATTTCCTCTCTCCACCTTCATAGATGGGGGTGATGTTGACTATGTTCCACTCGGAAGGCAGAGCCCCCGCCTCCATTGAACTTTCTAATATCTTGGAGAGTGGAGAGGCCAGCTGGTCAGTGATTGCATTGATAAATTTGCGGATATACCATCTGGGCCAGGTGATTTAAAGGGCTGTAGCTGTTTCAGAGTTTTTCTTACTGTGTCCATTTGGAATGACACC
Organism: Schistocephalus solidus; assembly: GCA_017591395.1. NCBI lineage: Eukaryota > Metazoa > Platyhelminthes > Cestoda > Diphyllobothriidea > Diphyllobothriidae > Schistocephalus > Schistocephalus solidus. Next base: position 266,460 of record WEDG01000464.1, on the reverse strand, counting down.
GTGCTGATTTTGTTTGTAGGTGTGGCAAAACTGTAGTATTCTTCCTCGTCAAAAGTCGGTTCTTCTGTATACACGGATACAAAAAATTTGGATAACATGCTGGTCTTATCAGAGTTATCGGTTAACCTGTTTCCTTGATAGTCTTTTAAACAAGGAATAGAGTCCCAATTTCGTTTTGCATTTTTCATGTAAGCAAAGAACCTTATCGAATTTCTTGGTATATCTTTGACTATTTCTGACACAAAGGCTGATCTTTCTTTTCTTAGAAGATTCTGTGACCGATTTCACTGTTTCTTGAAAGCGGAGAAATGGTCGAGAAATTGATGCCTGGCATATGTTTTCCACAGTCTTCTTGTCTTTTCGAGATTGCTTTTTATTTCTGATGTCACCCACTCGGGTCGGGAGACGTATGATCGCCTTTTAAGTGGGCAGAAACTTTCAACCAACTGTTGAATCAAGTTACTAATGATGAAGGAGGCAGCATTTGGGTCAGGTACATGGGCAGGGCTCCAGTCTTTCCTTTTCACTATTTTTTTCATTTTGGGATGATCCCTTTCCATACATTTCTCTCCTTAACTGCTCGACGGTTGGGTACAGAAAATTGACTGTACTGCCAAGCAATAACAAACTGATCACTTCGTCCAAGGGGCGCGTAAGAACTTAATTCAAGGATGCAATTTTCGTCTCTTTTAATGATTAGATCCAAACAGCTTAACCGCTGCCGATTTAAAAACCGCGTCTCCATTGGGACATGTTGGTTAAGAAACTCGTCCCTTTACCGACTGAAGTTTATTTCTGTTCGAATGAATTTTTCAATCGCGAGCAGTAAATTGATACCCAATCGATATCTGGAGCGTTAAAATCTCAAAGTATGAATAAGTGTTTGCTACGGCAGATTTGTTTACCTCTGTGATGAGTGCTTCGTGCATGTCCATCCGCTGTTCTGGGGTTCGATATACCACGGCAATATGCAGGTCCGGTCAAGGAGGTCTAGGTCAAGGTCAAGGTGCGCAGGTCGATTTTCAAAAGCTAAGTGACATCGCAAATCTTGAACGTATCTTTTCGTTATTACTGTCGTAATTGGCTTAATTGTAGATAAAAGTTTCGCATTTCTATCCCTTAATCGGATGCGCATACTTGTGGTCTTTGTCTTTAACAATAGGTTTAACTATACAGTGTCATAGTGTTCACCCGACAAAGCCTCATTTCTCGTTCTCAACTTTTAACGGACTTATTTTTTTTCTTGCTCTATTTATTGGCTGAAGTGTTGATAAAGTTTTGCATTTATAGCCTTTAGACAACTAGAAATATCTGTGGTTGTTATATTTTACAATAGTTGGAAATATTCAGTCTCACGATGCTTCACCTGACTTAGCCTCCCTTGCCGTCCCTATAAATCCACGTAGAAAAAGTAGAATTTTAAAACGATAACATATAATTTAGGTTGAAATTTCATAAACCTTATCAATTTTCCAATAAAAAGTTATTTGCAGAGACTATTTCTATTATCATCATATCAACCGGTTTTAAATCTATATAAGCATAAAGCTATTTTGCCCTGCGTATCCTGCGTATATCGTACTTATATTTTCGACGAAAGATGAACCCAGCAACCTCAATTCGTCGTAAACTACATGCCTTGGACCAAAACATTGCTTGAATACACCTAGCAGTCTCAACATTGACTCAAATGGACAACCCATAGTTGAAACTAAACAGCTAGCTCTGTCCTCTTTACAGAACTGCAATGACTACATGATGAAGTTTTATTCTATTTTATTTATACTTGACAACCTGTTCTATGGTAACATATCTGATGTTCCCTCTCAGGATTGCAGACGTCTCTATTCGCTTGTTCACTTGGTCGCCAGCGAGGCTTTTGACAGACAGAAATGTTATCATAATTTTCTCCTAAAAAATGTTCCCATACACAAATGCCCAGTTGACGTTGCTATGGACTTTTGTATTCGGGTGGTTTCAACTACAAAATAGTGGAAGCCAAACGCCTCTCTTCGTGAAGTAAGAATCCTTCTGTCATAGTTAAATTGTTTTAAAAAGTTCAGATGGATTCAATCTTTTCTCAACGAGGTTGCACTTCTCGCTTTTTGGAAATGACATAATGTTTCCTTTGTCGACATCTTGCACCAATGGAGCGAAGAAATGGGTCCTTCCTATCATCAATTTGTCAACCTAATATTCATAAGTCTGGTCGTATTTTCACTGACGTCAATGCACCGGTTAATTCATCTCATCAGATGACCCGTTCGGTCAGCCTCTCCACGCAACCTTCTTCTTCGTTTCCCCCGTGGCCGAATACTGCAACTTCCGGTGCTTTCAACCCACCTGTAATGTCCGCAACCCCATCATAAGCATTTATACAGTCTAACCCATCTAAAGCACTTAGACTAACAGAGTCCTCTCTTAAATGTAGTTCTTCAGGCCTCTCCATGAAATGTCCTGAGACACATCGCATAAATAACGTTCTTCAAATACAAAATCCGCAATTATCTGAATTTAAAGACAACTTATTTAACCCTCCAAAAACAAGCTCGTCCCATTACCACGCGGGTCATCTTATACCCTCAATTATATCACCTAAGACAGGTTGTCAGAAGGACGTAAGTATAACCCAGACCGAAAGCAAGATATCGAATTTCTCAGTAATTGCATACTGCCTTCTCCAAAACTAACCGAGCCTCTCAAACAGGCAAATATACCTTACCGTGTTAACCGATATACAACACCCGACATTCCAGCACTAAATTATTATAGCTGCTTACCCTCTCCCACCAGCCTCTTTATTCCATCTAACTTCCCGTCATTCCGTTTTAACTACCAACAGGTATATCCCGGTCTTAACCCCTATGATGGTTCGATACCGGAGAGTTTTAATCATACACCTTTTAGATATCCCTCTCAGCCTTTTTTAAATGACGTTCCTTAAACCAATCGTTTTGGCGCAAGTTGTAGGTACCCTCCAAACCACAATAACTTCCAACTGAATTACCCACCTAGAATTTTTTTATAAATAACAATAACCCTAGTTTGGATACTCGAACTGCCCTAAATGTCATATTACTTAATGTTAGATCTGTTATAAATAAGATGGCCCAACTGCGAGCCATTGCTTTCGAGTAAATGCCTGATTTTCAATGTGTAACTGAATCTTGAACCCATCCTTTAATTTCCGACTCTTTGCTTGTCAGAGACCAGTATGATCTCTACCGTCAAGACCGCACTAGTAAGCGTGGTGGTGGTTGTCTTCTCTATATTAAAGTTTCATTTAAGCACTTCCCGTTTGATCTAGATGATAAATGCTTCGCATCAAGTATCCTGCCGCCCCGGCAAAAGACGATTCTCGGATGTATTTACAACCCGCGTAATTCATCATCCAATGATGATGCAAAACTTTGTGAAATTTTTAAATTGATCTCGGAGTCCAATTTTAGCATTCAACTAATCGCTGGGGATTTTAATTTTCCTGAAATTGACTGGATTTCAAACTTTTGTCCACGCAGACTTCAGCCTTTCCCAGATATCATTAATTTCTCTAATTGGTCCCAGCTTGTCCGTTCTTCAACGAGAGACAAGCATATTTTAGACCTGATTTTCACAAACGACATTGCTCCCCTCTTCGTTGATTTTAAGAAGACCTTCTTCCAAAGTAAAACTACATTAAATCACTGTTGCTTTCCCATTGTCTCATCGAAAAAGGCTACCGCCGTTCGTACCTATCATTCTTTTGACCTCGCAGATATGAGCTTAATTAACAACTTTTTGGACTCATTGGACTGGCAGCATCTCTCCTCCATGAACGACGCAGCAAGTATTTCTGACTTCGTGTCAGTCGTTTTAAATAACATCCTAGAATTTGTGCCAACCAAAATTGTCAAGCCCTTCACATCGGAATCAACCGTCCCTCACTTTATTTAGCCATGATTTAAGTAATTGAGGAAGAAGTTAAAGATCAATATACTAGTTCGTTATCTTTATATCTTACGATTGCAGATATTTTTGAATTATCCTCTAAGATTCGTCTTGCAAGTGACAGACAGAGGAAATGTCGAGCCAAACTCTGCAAAATCTGTTGCTTAACTGTTTCGCCGTCAATACTCCTCTAAACGAGGTTATTAAATACCTCCATTACAAAAGGAAGCAAAGAACTTCGTCCTCGAAGACTCTGACAAGGCAGAATTGTTTACCGCATTCTTTGCTAATCATCTTACGATGGAATCTGAACCGGTACTGACGTTTTAGGCATCCTCATTCAATGTTATCAGCACCATTGATTTCTCCCTAGAACTAATTCGTAAGCAAATAATGCGTCTGAAAAACTCGCACTCTTTGGGGACTGACGGTATTTCAAACTCAGTTATTAAGAGGGTGCCAAGCTTTCCCGGATTGCTAAGCCATATATTCTCAGTTAATCTTCTAAACGGATTCTTTCCTGACTCATGGAAGACATCTTTTATTATTCCAGTCTTCAAGTCGGGATCTCGTTCGGACGTAAATAATTATCGAGGCGTTCAAAAAAACCCGCTCTAGTAAAACTTCTCGAAAAAAATGATTTTCAATCAAATTCTTGACTTTTGCTTAGAAAATAAGCTCCTAAGCGACTCGCAATATGGTTTTCTACCTGGGAGATCATGCAAAGTGTGTCACTTAGCTTTCCGTATCCTCGTCACTTCCCTATGTAATGAGCAACAGTCAGTGGTTGTGATCTACTTTGACCTGTGCAAAGCCTTTGACAAGGTACCGCACAAACGTCTTCTGGTGGAACTGGAAGCCCTCGGCATCCGGTCTCCTCTCCTCGACTTCATTGGTTCCTTCTTGTCTTACCGATGCCAGAAGTTTTTAGTAGGTAACAGCAACTCGACGCATCAGCTGATCACGAGTGGCGATTTTCAAGGCACGGTTCTTGGTCCCCTTCTCTTAATTCTGTACATAAATGAAATTTCAACTTATCTCACACATTCGTAAAATTTCGTTTACGCTGACGATCTCAAGTGCATTTATTCATTTTCTAAAGACACTGCAAATAGTTGCGTTGATAAAATCAACACTGATCTACTTATGTTCTCACGTTTGAGCTCTAGTTCACAGGTGGAATTTTTCTCCATTCAAGACTAGTTTCGTGTGGTTTGGCCCGGCCGAGCTTCATGGACCCCTAGTATTTAAAAATAGTACACTTTTAAAACTATCAGCCATAAGAGACTTAGGTCTAAGTTGCACAAATAAGCTGGCATTATCGCCTCATGCAAATCGAATTTCTGCAAAGGCTGCACAGATATGTCGTTTATATATCAAATAATTTATTCCTTCCGGAAACAAAGTTAAACCTGTACCGCATGTTTGTTCTTCCGATCCTAGAATACTGCTTTCCCCTCTTTGGGCTGATTAACGCCTCTGACCGCAGTAAGATTGAAAACTTTCAGAGGGTTTTAACTCGAAAATTATGTTCTCTTCCTGGATCCAGCTCGTTTTTGAAAGCTTATGTGAAGGTTCTAATTTTTTCAAGATTTCCTTATCCAAAGCTTAAATTACTAACTGATTTTTTGATAAAACACTTTGCACTTTTAACACTCTATCAACTGCTTATACCTGTGGTGCTCGTCCACTTTTATAATTTTTTAGAATTTAGAATTTATATTTGGTTAGCACCGGCAAGGCACTTTCTAAGCAAACATTAGTAACGAAATAAAGTTATGACAATGTGTGCAGATTAAGTGTAAAAATACATAACTTGTCCTGCTATGTCAACAGTTAGCGATGTTTTAAAATTAGTATATTTGTAAATTTTGAAGGGTTACAGGCATTGCCCTTGATGACCCTATTAATGTTAAGTTATCATTACATGTGTACAGTCAATATAAAAAGGTGTACATTTAAAAAAATTTTTGAGTCAAAGCGTAACATAACATCAAATGCGTTTTCACAGCCATAGGCGAAACATTGTGGAACAAAATTAGAGCCCGAAAGATTTTAAAAGGCTGGTTTTAAGTAATCATGTTGTGAAAGTCGTCTTTTGTCAAATATAATGCCATCAAGCCTTCTTTTAAAATCAGTAATGCTGTCAGAGGTAACCGTCTCGCTTGGTAACGAGTTCCAAGTTTGTACCACTCGTTGGCTGAAACAAAACTTTCTGAGGTTCAATCGCGTGCGTTCTCTATTAACCTTGTAAGGATGACCACGCGGTTGATTTGTGCAGGCAAACTCGAAGAAATCCTCCGATCTCAGGGAGGAATCATGGTTCCGGATAATCCGGAATGTCCAGAGCAGGCTACACCGTAAGTGCCTGTTGGAACGAGGAAATAAGTCAAGCTTTTTCAATCTGTCTTGGTACGGTAATTCTTAAGACCGTCAACCATCTTCGATGCTCTCCGTTGGACCTGTTCGAGGAGGTCAACATGTTTCTTCATCCATGGTATCCAGGCTGGTATTCCTTAATCTAAATGCGGTCTCACAAAGACGCCATAGACTTTTCCGAAGAGATCAGGGGGGAATATTTTTTAAACGCACGTCTGATCCAATGTAGTGTACATGTTGCCTTCTGGACTGTTTTCTTACAGTGTTCTGAGGGCATTAAATTCACAGTTGCCCACATGCCCAGATCTTTTTTTGTTTCTACCTCTTTTAATGCAGTGCCATTAATAAAGTACTGGTGTCTAAGAGATACTTTTTCGACCGGCGCTTATGTGTAGGATCACGCACTTGAATACATTAAACTTAAGAAGCCTGCTAGCCGGCCAGGCCCTTAGGTTGTCGATATTCGATTGTCACCCTTTTGCATCATCAGCACAGCTGACTTCAGTCCATATTTTAATGGCATCTGCAAACATGACAGCTTCACAATCTAGGTCATTGAGACAGTCGTTCACGTAGCTTAGGAAGAGTAGGGGATCCAAAACATAACCCTGTGGAACACCCCTTTCTACTTTTGCCCATTTTGAGCTAGAGTTTCCAACAATAACTCTCTGTTCTCTAAAAGACAAGAAACTCTTGATCCAATTGAAAAGTTTTCCTTGAATTTCTACGCACCAAATCTTCTGAAAAAGAAGCCCCTGTGGTACACCATCAAAGGCCTTTTTGAAGTCAAAAATTAATGGTGAACTAGAAAAAATAGGCAGTGAAAAAACTCCTACAATAAACATGGAGGCAGAGTTCAATAAGCCTTTATTTTTTAAAAGAAGGTAGGATGAAAAAACTGCTAAAGAAAAAATGGTCAGGTGGTTGAGTAGGGTAATACGGTAGTAGCATTTTAGACTGAGATAATGAAACGTCGAGGTGATTCGTTCTTGACCACTTAGGCGTATGAAACAAAATCTCACGAAAATGCGTCAATGAACTTAAGTCCTCAGCATCTTAGGATCCAGTATTGAATTCTGATGATGGTAAGTATCCAAAGAAACGGCAGCATTTTAGACTGTGGACCACCGAATGTGAACGTCCGAATGACATCATCGTTTGGATGACTGGTAATATAAGGAGACATAATAGTTCATGGGCGATTCGAGGTAGCGAAAATTTAGTTTCAAGAGGCTCACTTAAATTCCCGATGGTCCTTTCTCCGAGTCATAGGGAAGCTACTGGAAAGCTACTTTTACAGGTGTGAACATTTAGAGTCAACGTTTTCAACCGATATAGCCTCGTTATTAGTCAGGTGGATCTGTTTTACTAAGAATTTTTATCAAGCACGTATAAAGGTCTTTAGTTAAAATTTTGGAAAAACATTTGTCGCAGAATATTATTCGCCTGATTTTTTCCTAAGTTTGACCAAATGAAAGCCTCCTAGCAAAAATGAGAACGAAAATCTCGGCTCGTCGCAAGTTTTCAGCCATTGCACCGAAGCGTTGCTTGGTTGCATCTAAGAGTCACAGCAGTGATATGCATATGCAACCAATCGTTAAAGCTAAGCAGCTTGATCTCTCTGCTTTACGAAATTGTAATGATTTTATGTTTAAGTTTGGATCAGTTCTCTCTATACTGGGGAACTTATTTGACGGTGACATCTCTGTTCTTCCCTCTCAGGAATGTCAGCGTCTAGATTCTCTCGTCCATTTGGTTGCCAGTGAAACATCAGACCGACAGAACGAAATCATAATTTGCTTTTAAAAAATGTTTCTCGGGACAGACAACCTATTGACGTTGCAGTAGAATTCCTGTACTCGAGCGGTTTCAACTACAAAATAGCGGAAGCCAAACACCTCTCCTCACGTAGCAAAAATCCACCTATATTAGTCACCCTTTTTTTCACCAATGGAGGTGGACTCAATTTTTGCACAACGAGGTTGCATTTCTCGTTATGTAGAGGTTGCAAAATGTTTCCTTTGTCGGGATCTTACGCAAATGGAGCGAAATAATGTGTCTCCCCTCTTGCATAGGTCTTTCGGCCTCTCAATCCATTATCCATAAGTCTGGTCACGGCTATGCAAACCATAACGAGACGGTACACCAATCTTATATAGTGACAGGTTCAAAACCCTGCTTAACTTCAACTCCCACTCTTCTTTCAACCAATCCATTAACGCCTTCTTCCTCGCGAATAAGAATTTCCAACGCAGTAGCTATCAGCCATGTCGTTAGCCCAACTTTAATGTCAGTAACTCCATCTAAAGTGCCAAGACCGACTTCTTTTCCGTTTCAACGTAGTTTTTCTTGTATTTCTACTGTTGACTTAGTCAACAAAATTTGGTCAAGTCCACCTCAATCCCATTCCACGCTATCCACTCCAGTCTCAGCTGTCCAATCTTTTAAACTTATCAAAAACCTGGGCAAGTCAAAGTATGCTCCAAACTTATGTTCTAAAAAGAAAAACGTTATAAAAGTTGGGAAAAACCTCTAAACCCTCCAGCATCTACAATACATACCCAAAATGTCCTTAGCAATTATCCCAACCAATCAACTTCTCAGGCACCCCCATTATTTAACACTACCCCTTACGGTTACAGTTTTCCAAAACAATTTGTTCCATTTTTAAATATTATTCTCCCCCCATATTATTCCAATATTCCTCAAAATCCTATTTATAGGGCTCCTATTTACGCTAACGCAGAACATAGTCTTCCTCTCAATGGATACCACCCAAATATGTTTCTCTACAATAATCCTAATTAAGTTAGCAGTAACAGCTTAGCTAATTGTAGACAACAGCAATTTTTCTTTCCGTCCGCACCTTCCTCTTTACAGTTTACTTCCCCACTACCAAGTATTCCTTTTATATAAGTAACGATAACCCTAGTTTGGATACTCGAACTACGCTTGATGTCATATTACTTAATGCTAGATCTGTTTTAAATAAGATGGCCCAACTTAGAGCCATTGCTTTCGAGTTAATGTTCGATGTTTTATGTGTAACTGAATCTTGGACCCATCCCTTAATTTCCGACTCTTTGCTTGTCATAGACCAGTATGATCCCTACTGTAAAGACCACATTAGCAAGCATGGTGGTGGTCGTCTTCTCTATATTAAAGCTTCATTTGAGCACTTCCCATTTGATCTAGATGTTACGTCATTCTCTGGCAATAACTGATCGCATCCATTATCCTGTCGCCCCGGCAAAAGGCGATTCTCGGATGTATTAACAACCCGCGTAATTCATCATCCAATGATGATGCAAAACTTTTGAAATTTTTTAATTGATTTCGGAGTCCAATTTTAACATTAAAATAATCGCTGGGGATTTTAATTTTCCTGAAATTGACTGGATTTCAAACTTTTGTCCACCCAGATTTAAGCATTTCCTCGATACCATTAGTTTTTCTAATTGGTCCCAGCTTGTCCGTTCTTCAACGACATTGCTCCCCTTTTCGTTGATTTTAAGCAGGGCCTCTTAAAAAGTTACCATACAATAATTCACTGTTGCCTTCCGAATGTTTCATCGAAAAAGGCTAGTGCCGTTCGTACCTATCATGCTTTTTACCTCGCAGATATGAGCTTAGTTAGTAACTTTCTGTACATTTAAGTATCGCAGAGATTTTTGAATTAGCCTCTAAGATTCGTCTTGCACATGACAGACAGAGGGAATCTTGCGCACTCAGTGAGCCAAACTCTGCAAAATCTGTTGCTCAACCGTTCCGCCGTCGATCCTCCTCTAAAAGAGGTTATGAAATTCCTCCGTTACTAAAAGAAGACAAGAACTTCATTCTCGAAGACTCTGACAAGGCAGAACTGTTTAGTGCGTTCTTGCAAATCATCTTACGATGGAATCTGAAGACACGGCTCTAGGTTCCTTTCTCTTCATTCTCGAAATAAACGAAATTTCAACTTTACTCACAAATTCACAAAATTTCGTTTACCCTGACGATCTCAAGTGCATTTATTCATTTTCTAAAGACACTGCCAAAAGTTGCGTTGATAAAATCAACACGGATCTACTTATGCTCTCACGTTGGAGCTGTACTTGGCAAATTGAATTTTCTCCATCCAAGAGCAGTTTCATGTGTTTTGGCCCCGCCAAGCTTCCTGGACCCCTAGTTTTTCAAAATAGTACACTTTTAGAACGATCAACCATAAAAGACTTAGGTCTAAGTTACACGAATAAGCTAGCAGGATCGCCTCATGCAGATCGAATTTCTGCAAAGGCTGCACAGATATGTGGTTTTATATCACATAATTTCTTTTTTCTGGAAATAAACTTAAACCTATACCGCATTTTTGTTCTTCCTATCCTAGAATACTGCTGTCCCCTCTTTGGGCTGATGAACGCCTCTGACCGCAGTAAGATTGACCATTTTCTCTTCCTGGATTCAGTATCTCTTATACGGATAGATGTCAGTTAGCAGACATTAAATTTCTGTGGGTTAGAAGACTCGAAGCCGGTCTCTGCTTCCTGTTTCGCGTTAACTCTAGCCCAAATCTCCCACGAATTAACGCTCTCACTCCGGTAAATCGACCCTTTGCCACTCGTAATTCCTCCATGATCATTTCACCACCACTTAGCTCCACAACTAGCCAATATCAGTATTTGCCTCCAAATATGCTTTATATGGAATAATCTTCCACTGAAAATTAGGTTGTCGTCCTCATTACCTATTTTCAAAACAAAGTTACGCAAACATTTAACTTCGGAAGATATAAAGTCCTTATTGTCTGTTTCCTTCCCAAACTCGCATCTTTTGGATTTTGAAAAGGGTCTTCCTGATATTTGAGGCAGCTCCCTTGATATTATATTGGTCTATAATTATATTACCATCATCCTCTGCAGAGTCAATTTTTGCATTCACTTTTTTCTTCATCTCCTTTTAAACAAGCATTGCCAACTCTTGACAACCTTGATACTTTTCTCCGAATTTGCATCCCTGACGATAATCTCCAGGTTCTGTTGATGATCGAGGCGGGTTCTGATGGTTTCACCTCTTTGGTGATGGACGATGCAGTCAGCAAGGTCGCATCTCGATGATGATCTCGTGACCTCTACTGTCCCCTCTTTGTTTCGACCACGTTGTCTACGATGATTTCCTCCTCTCTTACCTCCATTGGTGGATATAAAAAGTTGCTCTGACTGCTTTATTATCTCTAACCTGACAAGAAGCGTTCCGAACCCTCCTACGTTGTCAGCAACGTCACAATACTATCTCATTGCATCTAGCTATTAATGTTTTAGTGAAGCAGATTTTTTCTCCTAGTTTTTTTGTAAATTGGCAGCTCACCCATTCCGCCTCCGATTTAACCGTTGGAGTTTTTTACTGCTTCTTTTCTAGTTCACCGTATATGTCAAAGATTGCTGACTATTGTTTTAAAAATGGTAAATCATTCTGAATTGGATATACCAACCATATTAATGATTTCTGCTGTTAATACGGCTGCTCACATCGTACAGCAATTATCCACTTTGTATGTATCTATACCGCGATACTAAGTTTAAAATGACGGGGCTCTCTGGGCCTAAAATATACAATTTATACATTAATTGATTATGTTTCGTAAGCATTCATCATCGACTGTGAAAACGACCTGGGTTTCAGCGCCATCATTTTTGCAGACGATGCAATATTAAGGAGGGTCATCAGATCTGATGCTGATAGGCAAGCACTTCAAGAGAGCCTCAACTGTCTTAGCAGCTGATCTGCTCATTGGCTGTAAAAAATGCAGTTTTTCAGGAGCTGGATATATCCTATTACAACGGTCTTAATATTTCAGATTGCTGCGCCCTGATTATATCCAAAGCCGGCAGAGCTATCGAAAAATTCGTAGAAATTTTAAAACTATTTATTTTGCTCTCGCATACGGCTGGTTTCTATTTGGACATCTGCGCGCTTGTGAACGGAATAAATAGAATAGGTTTAGAATATTTTCCCCCAAAGGTATTGCATCACCGGAGCACCGTAATCTGACGTATCAAGAACGAGGTGGGTTTATAAATACTCCTCCCTTATGTTTTTCCCAGTAACAGAAGCGACACTCTTTGTGGTTTAAGCTTTTAAACATTCTATAATGTAATCCACTGACCACTCTGAGGCACCTTCACCACACTCGGTGCCGCAGTCATCCCCTGGTCTTATTTCGTACAGTTAAGTACCGTCACTTAATTAAACGCCATAGCAATATGGAATAAACTACCCCAAACTATAAAATTCTGCGAAGTTATTCCTTGTTTAAGAGACCTTTTACTAGATTCTGCGTTCAGCATAGCTTCCAGAAATTCTGGGGACCAACACGCATACTTCTGTCTCCCAGATCAACGGAGTGCGCGCCATCTGAGCTCACCACAAGCTCTTACACCGTGGAGGATGATGCTGTCACTGCAGCCTACCAGCGGTGAATTCATCAGCAGACAACATACAACCGTCCATGGATGCTCTCTTGTCTGGAGCAGAATCCAAATTCCTTAAAAACACAGAAAGACTGTAAACACACTGTACTTGCGCTATCCAGTGTCCTCATTTTCACCCGATCGGTGGGAAAGTAATGCGGCTGAAAAATATCCCATGATGATTCTTTCGTAGTCGGGACTTTCGAGAGAGCAGTAGATCTTCCTGCTGTTTCCCCCCAAGTTGAACTTCAACGGTTTTGGTCGCACCTCATGCGTTTCATTTCTACCGAGAGGCCCCAATCGAAAGATATTTTTTTATTTCGACTACCACACAAGGCACTTGTGTATCATTCAATAAATTTTGAATGTAAGCAGATCCTGTTTTACCCTTTCCTTTGGAGTTCCCCCAGTAGCCTCGGGGGCTCCCTGAACTACAAGACAAAATGATCTATCACGGAAAAAACCTGTGCCTGCATCCTGCTTTCTTTTAGTAATGGAGGGTTGAATCATGCACTTTGTTACTGCCTTAAATACTGTGTTCAAATTAGTCTTCATCGGTGAGCCTACTGGTTGATTTTCTGAAATTGCTTTGGACCTTTCAAACAGGTTAATTCTTCTGACACTGCGTGCGCTCGAATAGCGCCCGTAAAGGCTGAATTTGGGTTTGTGGCATCCAGGTCTGTAGATAAGTCACAGGCTTATTTTCCGCCATTAATTCGCTGACTTTGATGACCTGCTCTATTGTAGATCAATGGACATGTATATATCATGCTACTGTCGCTCATTCATGGTGTTAGGCAGTGAAAAAAACTCCTACCTTAAAAATGGATGCAGAGTTCAATAGGCCTTCGTTTTCGAATAGAAGGAAGGAGAAAAAACTGCTAAGAAGATAAGGTCGGGGGTTAGAGTAAGGTAATGCTGCAGTAGCATTTCAGAATGAGATAAAAAAAGGTCGAGAGAGTTTGTTCTTGATCACTTAGGCGTATGAAACAAAATCTCACGTAAAATGCGTCAATGAAAGTAAGTCCTCAGCATCTTAGGATCCAGAATTGAATTCTGATGATGGTTACCATCCAAAGAAACGGTAGCATTTTAGACTGTGGACCACCGAATGTGTACTCCCGAATGACTTCATTGTTTGGATGACTGGTGATATAAGGAGACACATTGTTTCATGGGCGACTCCAGGTAGCAAAAATATTGTTTCAAGAGGGTCACTTTAATTCCCGATGGTCTTTTATCCGAGTCATGGGAAAGCTACTGGGAAAAGATGAGGAAAATAAAATTTAATAGAATCAGTTTTTAGATGAATGTGCAGTCTTCGCTTGAATGCAGATAGACTAGTTAACGACCTTATTTCAATTGGCAAGTTATTCCAAAGAAATCTATAACTAGAAGCAAAGAAGAGAGAGCGTTTACATGTGGAGGATGCAGGGGGAGGTATAACTAGCGCAGAATTTCTTAGGTTATAAGGTAGACTAACGGGGGTAATGACAGAAAGCTTGGGGAGAGTTAAACTATTATTTAGTCGGAAAAGGAGACAAAAGCCTGCTTCAAGTCTCCTGACCCAAAGCAATTTAAGCTTCGTTAACTGGCATCTTGTTGAGCAGGAAGTAGTTGAAAGAGTCGGAAGTATGAGTTTTTTGTGAAATTTCTTTGAACATTTTCAATTTTTGAACGGCCAGATTCGTTCATTAAACCGAAACAAGGACAGCAAAATTAAAAAAATGGGAAGTACAAACATACGATAAATGCTTTATTTAATTTCAGGAAGGTAGAAATTTTAAGAAATAAAACCGCAAATCTGAGCAGCTTTTGCCATAGTTATATCGGCATGAGGCGAAGATCTAATTTATTGGTGTAGCTTAAGCCCAAGTCCTTGATGGAGGAACATTCAATCATAGGGCAACCTTTAAAAATAAGAGGTTGCGGCAGCCTTACAGGCCCAAAACTCATTTAGCGACACTTAGTATGTGAGAACTCTATTAGCCCTGTGGACCTCCAGGCCGAAACAGCGTCTAAGTCCGAATGAATTTTTTATAGGCACCGTTTGGTCGTACAGTTAGAGAAGGAATACATGCATTTGAGGTCATCAGCATAAATAAAAGATTGAGAATGTTTAACTATCGATGAAATATCATTTATATACAGTAAGAACAGAAAGGACCTAAACGGTACCTTCAAGGACACCACTAACAATCGGGGTAGCACTTGAGTATGAGGACCCCACTAAAATGATTTGTTTTTGATCATTTAGGTATGATCTAATAAAGCCAGTAAGGGGGCTACGAAATATGATAGCTTCTAGTTTAGCTAGAAGTCGTCTATGAGGCACTTTTACTAAGATCAAAATAGATAACTGCTACATTAAAAGTTGCCTATCGATGCAAGCCGGCAGATCGAGACACCGTGCTTGATCTATTAAAAAACGATCTTGAGGCCTTTGCCCAGTGGTGCTGCACATGGCGCCTTTCCCTTTCTTGGCACAAATGTTCCGTTATGGTTGTTGGCGACGATCATCAGCCTCAACTAAGCATAGATGGCCACGATCTAAATGTGCCTGGCGTTGTTAGCGATCTGGGCATATCATATTCCAACGGTGTAAACCTTCAGAGCATTGCGCCCTGATTGTCTCCAAAGCACGCAGATCTGCCGGGTTTAACCTCCAAAATTTTAAAACTATTGATATTAGACTCTGCCTTTATAAAATGTACGTTAGGCCTGGCCTAGAATACTGCTCGTTTCTATTAAGCCTTCTGCGCGCTAGTGAACGAAAGAAAATAGAATTAGTCCAGCACTTCTTTACGAAAAAATGTTTATCGTTGGGGCACCATAATCTGTCGTATCAAGAACGCTGTGGGCTTGTAAAAATTGATCCCTTATGGGTTCGCCGAGTTCAGAAGTCACTTTAAGTAACTTTATTGAGGGAAGTAGGCTTTTGCCCTTGAGCTCCCTATTGACCTGCAAAAATGTCAATAGTACAAACGTTTACAGTGATTTATCTGACAAATGAAAATGTAGGGTCATCGATATGTGTGGGCCAGGCGCAACCTGCACTGTTTACACAATCTTCATTATATTGACAATAGTTTCTCAGAAAATGAATATCTAGTTTGAATTTAAATGTGTCAACAGTTTCTGAAAGGACCACCTCGTCAGGGAGTCCGTTCCATGCTCCAACGACCCTCTGCGAAAAGGCGTTCCGACGGACTTCCGTGTGGACAAACTTCCTCTGCAGTTTAAAGGGATGACCCCGCTGACGTTCCGTCGCAGCCAATTCAAAGAAGTCAGCGAATTCTAGGGCAAAATCGCGGCCTCTGACAATCCACTAGGTTTGGATGAGGTCACCGCGTAGTTGCCTGTAATTTAGAGGAAACAAATCAAGTTCAACCAGTCTGGCTTCGTAAGGCAGATGACTTAGATTCTTGAACATCTTCGTAGCCCTCGCCTGCACTCGTTCCAGCTGTAGATAATCCTTCTTAAACCACGGACTCCAGGCCTGGATGGCATATTCCAAGTGAGATCGAACAAATACCCCGTAGGTTTTTCGGAAGAGTTCCTTATCAATCTGCACAAATCCACGTCTGAGCGCAAATAAGACCTACGTAGCGCGTTTAGCTGCCTTTAAACACTGTGAAGATGGTTTAAGTGAGGATTTTATTAGAACACCGAGGTCCTTCTGTTCCTCAACAATTGAAAGGGGCTGCCCATTGAGAATGTATTGTTATGAATCATCCTTCTCACTGGTCCTTCTTGTACGCAGTCTTAGGACCACACACTTCCCAACGTTAAAATGTAAGAGCCAACGAGCAGACCAGCTGCTAAGACGGTTGAGATCCTCTTGAAGTGCGTGCCTATCGAAATCAGATCTGATGACCCTCCAAAATTTAACATCATCTGTAAACATGATGGCGCTGCAATCCAGGTCGTTGACACAGTCGTTGCTGTACACTAAGAAGAGTAACGGCCCTAATACCGAGCCTTTGGGGACACCACTTAGAACCGGAGTAGGTTTTGACTTCGAGGTATTGACGCACACAGTTTGCAATCTATCTGTAAGAAAGTCTGCGATCCATGTCAGCAGCATTCCTCTTATGCCGATTTCAGATAATTTGTAGATGAGACGTTTGTGTGGGACACTGTCAAACGCCTTCTTGAAATCAGTGTATAGGACGTCAACCCTACCATTTTCGTCCAGTGCACGAGTCCAATGCTCTGTGGAGAGTAATAAACTAGAAAGACAAAAGCGATTCTGTCTGAAGCCATGCTGGAGATCTGAGAGTAATTGGTTTTCTTCAAGGAACTTCATGGTTGCCTTCTTGATTATTGATTGCATTATTTTACAGCAAATGGAGGTTAGGCTGACAGGCTGATAATTGTTGACATTATATCAAGCACCACTCTTGTATATGGGGTATATATTTGCTGCCTTCCATTCGGATGGCAGTTTCCCTGATTCAAATGACGAATTAAATATATGCGCTAGTGGTTTGGACAGTTCGCTGGCCAGTTCTTTCAAGAACTTGGCCGGTATATCGTCCGGACCAGATGACTTCGCTTCTTTCAGATTTTGCAGTTCTAGTTCCACGAGAGGTTCCTGGAAGATTATATATTCAAGTACTGGACCGGCGTCTATAACAGCACTGTTAACGTGGTCAAGCTGAAGTTCCGGTTCTCTAGTGAAAACCGACGCAAAAAAACGACCTAAGTACTCGGCTTTGTCGCAATTTTCAACGACTTCAACACTATTCCCATCCATGAGTACTGCTACTGGGTCCTTGTTTTTTAGTCGGCTATTGACATAATGGAATAAAATTTTTGGTTTATATTCAGCCTGTTGAATAATTCTTGATTCATAGTTCTTCCTTGCCTGACGGATCATTCTTTTTACAGCGTTTCTTTGATGACGAAATTATTTGAGATGCTCTGCTGACCCTGTTTTCCTGAATACCTTCCATTTTTTTATTCTTCTTCTTTAACTGCCTGTTAAGTTCTCTTGTTAACCAGGCGGGGCGACTATTCTTTTTTTTGCACCTTCACTGGACAAAAGCGTTCAATCTGATCGAGTGAGACTGTCTTAAATGATCGCCAGTCATCCTCTGGATTCTCTTTAAGCAAACAATCCCATCTCATAGACATCAGTTCTTTCCTCATCGCGTTAAATCAGCCTTCCATATATTTCGCTTACATTCCGTTCCATTCTGGCGCTGAGAATAAAGTGAGTAATCCCACATCAGCGTACTATGGCCACTCTTACCGAGGGGTGCAATAGAATACACTTCATCGATGCTAGAGAAGTCATTCGTAAATACAAGGTCCAGGCAATTTGCTCTCTGGTTTTCTCTAAATCTCGTTGGAATGTTAACCTTCTGTACCAGAGGTTGGTCGAGAGTGAGATCCATTAGCTTTTGGCCGAAGGAAGTTGGTGCACCATCAACTGTCAGATTAACCCAGTCTACTATAGGTGCATTTAAATCTCCAGCAATAAGCACCTCCGGGTGACTTGCTACTTCCTTGAGCAAATGGAGGAGGGACTCATCAGCTGCACTTGGAATTTTCGGTGGTCTGTAGATCGGCAAGAATTGTAGGTTCTGTGAACATACCTTTTTAATCTTTATCCAGAGAAATTCATATTCAGGGAAGATGGAGTGTGCTCGTTCGACTGCCGAGATTCCTGTCCTAACATATACGGCAACTCCTCCTCCCTTTTTTTTCTCGGTCTTTTCAAAAAAGTTGGTATCCATCAATCGAAACCTCGCTATCCGCGATTTCGGCTTTGAGCCACGTTTCCGTAATGGCAACGATATCGGGGGTTCGGTCTGATACTAATGCTTTAAGTTCATTTACTTTCGATAGGAGACTCTGAGCATTGGTATACAAACATCTCAATTTAGACTGGGTCACTCCTCCATAAAGACTTCTGCGCATTTCGCGCGATTGAATACTAGAGTCTGTCATTGTTTTCCGAGATGAACTGGTGTCCATCCCACCGACGCTGTGTTCTGATGAGTGGTCGTCATCCGAGTTCCGGAGCGCCTTCTTTGTATTATTCAACCTCTGTACAGTTGGGTACATCGTATTTAGTGTCCTCCGTCTCGGCGAGAATCCACCTTGATTATGTACGGGGTCTGCCATAAGAAAGACCTCTTTATCACTTTTTATTTCCCCGTCCTTTATTTGGAGCCATTTTTCCCCCTGCTTGGTCCTCCTCTTCAGTTCTGCTCTCAGCATCCTCATTTCGTACCTTTCCTTGGGTTCGTAATCCGGCTGAAAAAACACATCCCTGTGTGAGCTACGGAGAGCCGTTCTCCGTTCTAGGAGGCGTGAAGCCTGAACATCATTTTCAAGAATGATTTTAAGAGGCCTTGGTGATGATAGTTCATGTGAAACATCCGCTTTTCCTAAACGGAATGCTTTGTGCACTGTTACGCATTCGCCATCTCGAAGAATCGAATATGAGTATTCTCGGAAAAGACTGAGGTCATGTTCTACCCTTTCCTTTGAAATCAGAGAAGTGGACTCGGGAACCCCTTTAATAACGAGATTTCGTTGTTGGTCGAAATGTATGTTTGGTGACATTGAGTTCAGATTTGTTGATAGAGCATCAGTATTAGCAAGAATGCTACTCTGGTTGACGATGTTATTTTCGTCAGTATGAGCAACTATTCCTAAAGGGACTCTTTTTACTGTTTAAGCTTTTGAATAGTCGTATATTTAATTCCCTTACCACTGTGAGCCAGCTTGACCACCCTTGGCGCAGCAGTCATCGCAATGTCTTTTTATTTCTTCCATTAGCTCGCACGGTTAAGTATCGTCGATTTTTTTCGGTAAACGCCATAGCCATGTGGAAAAAAACTACCCATAATATAAAAATCCAGCAAAGTTATTCTTTGTTTACGATAAATATTGCTAGTTTTTTTTGCATTCAGAACAGTTTCCAAGAATTCTGGGCGCTGACAGGGTAGAATCTGTTTTCCTGTTCGACGGAGTGCACGGCATCTGAACCCGATCACAGGTGTTGCCTTGAGGGATACGGCACCGTCTCTGCAGCCTGCACCCGTTGACTTCTTCGGCAGCCAGTGAGCAACCGTCCACGGATGCACTCTTGCCTGAGGCAGAATCCCGGTTGCTAACAAAGACAGAGAGACTGCAAACAGACTGCACTTGTGTTAGCCCTTCCCTGATCTGAACTTCTATCATCCTAACAGGCGGCAGTTTTTTCCTCCCTGAATAACATAAAGATAGGAATAACACTTATAATTATATATATTCAAGAGTTTCTTTCACTGCCAGCCTGATTCCCATTGACTATTTCATCTGACAATGCCTGTAAACTGGCATAAAATACAACTTTTCTTATTGTTATTATATTGTTGGCTCTCATCTGTACTCTCTTGAGGCAGTTCTGAGCTTAAACTCTCCAGATTTCCCAGGTTCGTACAGCATATTCAAATGTGGGCTAACGAATGTTCCAAAAGTCTAAGCAAAGAGATCTTTATCGAAATCCAAAACGGCTCATCTGATGGCATGCAACACAGCCATTGCGCTCTTCGCCACTTTTGAGCAGTGAGAGGATGGTTTAAAGGTTGTGGTCCTCAGCACACCAAAGTCCTTTTGGGTTTCCACTTCTTGTACGGCATCTCTGTTGAGAAAGTAACTTCTGCTGTTGGCAGATCCGGATGAGTTGCCTAAGCGAAGTATTGTACACTAATCGACGTTGAACCACAAAAGTCAATGATTCGACTACTCTTCCAACCGACTTAATTCGATCTGAAGTTTATCTTCGTTGGCAGGGCTTGGATTACATTCCAAATTTTCATGTAATCAGAAAACATTGCTGTTTCGCAGTCCAGATCTTTGACACAGTCGTCCACGTATATTAGGAACAGTATTGGCCCTAGTACTGAACCCTTAGGAACCCCACTCTCAACCGCAGCAGAAATCGACCTCTCTTAGCTGATGCACACAACCTGACGCCAACCCACGGGAAAGTTTTA
Organism: Schistocephalus solidus; assembly: GCA_017591395.1. NCBI lineage: Eukaryota > Metazoa > Platyhelminthes > Cestoda > Diphyllobothriidea > Diphyllobothriidae > Schistocephalus > Schistocephalus solidus. The sequence continues at coordinate 245,711 of WEDG01000464.1, read as the reverse complement.
GATCACCTTGAGGAGGTTACTTCTGATTCAAATTCGTTTAGCTTTTACACCAGTCTCTGGTGCGGCACAGTTTCGAAGGCCTTTTGAAAGTCAATGAAGGCGATGTGAAACAAGTGTCAATCTTCAAGTGCTTGGGTCTACCTCTGGAGCGAATGCAGCCAGTTTGCTTTGCAGGATCTTCCTGTTCTGAACCCGTGTTGAAATTTGATAAAAAATTATGGGTCTCTAGGAATTTCACCAATTCACTCTTGATGATCCTTTCCATAACCTTGCCAGGGATGCATGTCAAGCTTATGTGCCTGTAGTTTGTCACTGACACCCGTCTACCGCTTTTGTACAAGGGAGGTATATGTGCCAGCTTCCAATCGATATGAAGTGTTCCAGAGTCAAATGACTTTTGAAAAAGCACTAACAGAGGTGCGAGAAGTTCATTGGCGAATTCTTTCAGAAGTTTGAGTTGAAGCTTGTCTGGTCTTGGGGATTTTGACACTTTAAGCTTCTTTAATTCCCTTCGGATCATAAATTCTGAGAAAAGTATGTCGTTTATGTTTGCAGTTGGCAGGTTATCTGCTGAGGGACGAAGGAACAGTGCGTCGTTTGTGTTGACTGAGCGGTAAAACGGTGAAAAATACTCGGCTTTTTCCCTATTTTCAGAAATTTCAACGCCCACGGCAGTCTTAATTATCAGGATTTGATGCTTACTCCTTGTACATCTGCAGATGAAACTGTAGACTAACTTTGGATTCTGCGTGGACTTTTGCAGCAAAGTCTTCTCGAATTCTCGTCGCGTTTTAAGGATAAGGCTTATTAGTTTGTTTCTCTTTGTTTTATACTTGTTAAGATGTGCGAATTGATTAGACTCGCAATATTTTGTCCAAAATGTTTGCTTCATGTTTTCTTCCCTTTTAAGGGTGCTGTCTACCCACCCAGGACGCTTGCTCTGATGGACACTCGTTAGTGGGCAATGGTTGTCCATGAGTTGCTGAAGAGTATTTCGGAAGAACTCCCAATCTTCGTTCAAATTGCTCGAAAACATCGAGGTCCAGTTGAGGTCTATTAAATCTGCTAGCATCTGTTTAAAATTTCCTCGCCAAGCGTTACGTCGTATCACCTCTATAGCAGGCGCAACGGAGAATAAGGAGTAGTCACACATAAGCACCACCTGATCACTTCGACCGAGCGGAGGCATTGAAATAATTTAGTCAATGCTGCCTGATGTTTTCGAGAAAGCCAGGTCGAGACACTTAGCCCTTTGTCTTTCACGTGTTCTGGTGGGGAAGAGGACATGCTGTGTGCGGAGTGCCTTCAAGGTCTTCCGCAGAAAAATAAAATCGAAAGTTGATTTGGGCATGATGATTGTTCAGTGCTCCAGTTAATTCCTGGTGCGTTGAAGTCACCGATAATCGTGACATAAGGTCGACTGGACAATTTTTATAATTGTTCCAGATGGGTGTCTGCGACTCGATCTATCCTAGGTGGCTGATAGACAGTGAGGACATCCAGACATGAAGAGACAAGTGCCTTGATGGTCAACCATATGGCTTCCGTGCTGCACGAAAACTTGCTCGTCTTGTCAGACACAATAATCACCTCTTTCACATACACAATTATTCCACCACCCTGCCGGTTTACTCTGTGCCGCCGACATATTTGCTATGCAGACAATGCTATTTCGCTATCTTGAATACTGCCCGAAATCCAGGTTTCTGTTGCGGCTATGACATCCGGAGATACTTCGGCAAGGCAAATTTTTAACTCATCAAGCTTTGATAAAAGGGTATGGGCATTTGTATACAGGCACTTCAATTTTGCACTGACCAAAATTCCTGTTGCGTTTGTCAATATATGGGCCTTACTGCGGCTCCTCTGATGTCAATCTTATATGTCTTTTCCGTTTCTTGATGAGTTTCGGTAACTCTGGTTTCAACAATGAGAACGCTGGGCGTTACGGACTCAGTCTTGTGATCTCTTTGGGCAATTGGTTGCCTGATGGTTATGGCGTTAGTGAGAGTGCTGTTGTTGTCCTTAGTACAATCGGTGGGTTCAATGGAAAATTCGCATTCTTTTGAACTACCTTTCCCTTGAAAAAAGCTAGAATGTGTTCACCAGCCTTCAGTCTTGATTTAAATTCCAAGACGAATTCCCGGTGTTTCAGCCTTTGCGCAGGGGAGCAGTCTGGTTGAAAACCTCTTTATGCGAGTGACGGTGGTTGGTTTTTGTGAAAGGATCGCCTTGGTTTGGTCTTTGCTCTCTAGCATTATTTTGAGAGGTCGTGGTAGTGAAATTCCTAAGCTGTCTTCACTCTTGTTGCCGACCCGAAATGATTAAGATTTTCTACTTCCACGCCTGGTGGGAGCGACTGGTTTAAGGGGTCATTAAAATACGCGAAGTCCTTGGCGAAACAGTCTTCAGGTCGGACTGCAGTTGACTCCTGCAAACCCTTAATACCAAAACATTGTTGCCGATTCCGGTACTCGGAATTTTCGCTTCCTCGAAAAGTCGCATAAGGGGCAAGAAAACGCCTTACAGAGCTCTCGTTGGGATTTAATCTACCTATGACCATACTGTCACCTGAAGGCTTCGAGGAATCCAGTGGAGTTGATTTTGACTTCATACTCATGTTGTGGTGTTTCTCCATTGTAGATTGCCACGCGTTTGTTTCTTGGAATTCAACTATGGGCTTATTAGTACACCCAAAATAGCGGGATGTGATTTTTAGTTCTCTTTGGTCGTCTTCCGTAGGATTCAGAGACTGCGTTCCTGGTATCCATTTGTTTTGGGTATTTGCGTCCGAACATTGAGAGTTGTTACATATTTTAATTTTTGGAACTGTTGGTGCTTTTGTCACTGGATTTTTAACTGTAATATTGCTAACCGTGTTTCATCTTATATTGTTCTCTTGCTGTGCCCCCTAAACGAGCCACGTGGTAGATGCGTTCGACCAACACGGGGCCACATTAGGGCACGGCAGGCGTTATTTGGGTTGCGCTTCCATAACAAATGCCGAACATGGAGGTGTGGTGGCACGCCTAGGGGCGGCTAGGCCTTAGGGGACCCAGCCGCGCCAGCCACCTGCGTCCTCTCCCACCTCCGCTCTTCTTGACTCTGTCTTGACACCGGGCTCAGGTGGGGGAGGAGGAGAGAGTGCGGTGGCTGCAGCGCAAGGCTACTATCACTTTAAACTAATTCACGCGCAAGTCACCGTCCATGCTCCACTTTCCCATGGAGCATACGGTGGACATCGTCGGACTACGACGGTCAAAATATCGTTCTTTTGCAAGAGTTTCCTTAAGTCTACAAGCTCATTTTCCAGTTTGTGAACTCCCAGTAAAATATAAGAGCATCCAATACAAGATTCGTCCTCGTACCCGACGGATTTGGCTGCCACTACGCAAAACATAAACTCATCCTCGCTGATTTTCTTTCTGGTCATTTGTATTTCAACTGACTCAGAGGTTTGTTCTAATGACTTCATTCTTTTTCTCTTTTTTCGTTTAATATTGCGTCTATCAACCGTTACCGTTTGCCTACGATGGTTATTGTCTATCTTGCTTAAGTTCGTAAGCTCTTTTGCATCATGTTCCGACTATTTAATTTTGTTGTGTTTCATCAGTACTGCTATTATTTTGGAGAGGAGATCGAGGTCTCCTTCTTATCTCAAAACTAAGGTTTTGGGTTCTCGGCATCCATCACAGTGCGGGTGCCCTTCACTGTTTATCTTAATTTTGATCGAGTTCGGTAGCACACTGCTTCCTTCAATATTGCTGCTTGGCGGTTCTTCTCGGTCTACTGAGAGTAACTTTAGTATTTCTGGTAAGTTTTGGCACATAAAATCGAAAACGGTAAACAAAGGTGGAAGAGGTCATTATTTTTGGAGAACGTACTATTTTTTGTCTGCTGGCTGCCCGGGCGTGGCCGAGCGGTCGTGAGCATCGGTCCCTAATCGAGAGGTTGGTGTTACGAATCCCGGCCGCGGCGGTGAATAATTTTCTCACCTGGTCAGGGTGTGAACATTTGCATTGCCCATGCCATTAAGACCTTTACGAGAATGCATTTATTTTGAACGCGCAGCTTAAAGTTTCGAGCAAATAGTTTACTGAGCACAATAGGAAGCGCTTTTCCGAACAGAATTTGGTATGTAATTTTAATATGAATCAAAAAACCATGCAGATTTTGAAGCGAGTTTGCCAGTAGTTTTCAGTTTTTTTCTGATGTCGAGCCATTCCTGGCGCAGACTGTTTTCTGAATCCCTTAAGAGGCAGGTTACGGAAGGATCTGAAGGAAGCTGAGTTAGCAAATTTCTTAACATTCCGATATCGATTGTTCTGGGCCTGACGATCGCAATATTTGCAAACACTTCTAGGCAGATCCTGGTAAACACGGACAATATGTGATCCAATGTCAACTAATTTCCCAAACGAGCTTGGTCGTGGACCAACTTTTTGTGACAATAAACTTATGGAACTTAAGTTTTGCATGTTATTATTGCCAAAACAATAAACAGAGAGTCAGTTAGGATATTCAACAATATTAATATGAAAATATAAGGACTCAGCCTTTGGTTTGAGTCCCTTCCGCGATTGAGAGCAGATGCAGGAAGCACACAGCCGGCGTGAGTTTCAGAAAGCAGCAAAGATCGAGGGTCCAATTCGCAATTTACAAACTCAGAGGAATATAAAGACAATTCTTAAATAATTTCTCAGCACCGTGTTTTCTACTTTGAGGTAGAGACTAAAAACTCGTAGGCTCGAGGGACTTGAAATTCGTAACCTATTTGAAACGACGCGCCAGTTTAATAGATTGGACAGATGAGACCGGAGTGGATAGCGTGGAATGGGATTGAGGTGGACTTGACCAAGTTTTGTTGACTAAGTCAACAGTAGGAATACAAGGAAAACTACTTTGAAACGGAGAAGCAGTTGGTCTTCGCATTTTAGACGGAGTTACTGACATAGAAGGTGGGCTTACGACATGGCTGATAGCTACTGCGTTGGAAATTCCTATTCGCGAGGAAGAAGGCGTAAATGGATTCGTTCAAATAAGAGCGGGAGTTTAAGGTAAGGAGGTTTTTGAACCGGGCACTATAGTAGATTGCTGAACCGTCTCGTTATGGTTTGCATAGCCATGACCAGACTTATGGATAATGGATTGAGAGGCCGAAGACCTATGCAAGAGGGGAGACACATTCCTTCGCACCATCGGTGTAAGATCTTGACAAAGGAAACATTTTGCAACCTCTAGATAACGAGAAATGCGAAAAAATGTGCAAAAATGGAGTCCACCTCGATTGGTGAAAAAAGGCTAATGCCAGATCGGGAACCAGATTTAAAAACTGGTATTATAATAGAAATTCTTCAATAATCGGGGAAGAAACCTTTTTCGATAAAAACTGAGAATAATTTGCATAGTAAAGTTGGAATATATCTTAACGCTTTAAAAACGCGAGTTTGGAATGTTATCAGTTTCAACCGCATGTGAATTTTTAGGTGACCAATTTCTTTTTGAATACCTGAAAGCGAGAAATTAATGGTTGTTTGAAGTGTATTTGAATTTGAAAGCAGAGGAATTGAGGGAGTGAGGCTAGTTTCAGTGGTAAATTGGTTGGAAAAAAAACGAATAAAACAATTCTGCTACACCCAAATCCTCTGTAACGAATGTTTTCTTACAGTCGAGTAAAGGTGGAGTTACATTCAAACGCTTAACCGATGACTGAACATGGAGGATTTGAGCAACAGATTTGAATGAACAGGCATCACTTAGTGCCCGAGACAACCTATGCTTCACTTGCACTAGCCTATTTTTCGATGCTAATTCAAAGAGTTTTGCAATCCTCAAGTTAACTGACAAAGAGCTTTTAGCGGTATCTTTAAGTTGCTTTCGTAATTTTTTCAGTGTGTTATGGAGAAAATATGGAACAGTAGAAGAAGCTGTATTTCAGTATCAGTATCAGTATCAGTATATTTGAGGGAGATGTAGGTGAGTCACCTTTGAATTCCCTATTTGTACATACGAGTTGTGGTATCAAAAAATAGTATCTCGATATGTTGGCGAGGCCAACATAGTGGAACAAAGTTGAAAAAGAGCAGACAGTGAAAAAAAACTCCCGGTGATATTTAGGAGAAAAAAAACTGTCGCCTTTGGGAGGGGGTCCAACGGGGGGCATTTCGGAGGTCACATGATGCTCCATTGCTGATTGCAGAGTCCGTTGAGGGATTTCAAAGGTTGAAATAGATGTCCAGATCATCCTCGGTCCATTGCGGTTCGAACCAGGGGATAACGTTCATACACCTCATGGACGACGGACGCCAGGTCCAGCTGATGCGAATACTCACGGTGTCACCAAGGTGTGTAAATAAGTTAAGCATCGAGACCTCGAGGACCCCAGCATGGGAGTAATGGGAGAATGCAAGCCCTCGAACGAAAAATAACAAACAAGGAAATGTTACTCAAATATAACTAGTAGTATCATTAATGCCTTACTTTATGACGTCACACTTGCAGCTTTCAGTTAGTGTTGTAGCTCGCACCATTATATCGATCTAACTTTCGCTTAAAAACCTCCAGGGAGTCCGACATTACAACATCCAGAGGAAGACTATTCCAAGCTTCTACTACTCTTTTTGGAGAAGAAGTACTTCCGAGTGTCTAGCCTTGCTCCAGTCACACGTAATTTGAGAGGATGACCTCTCAAGTTCGTTGTTTTTGCTAACTCGAAGAAATCCCTGGCAACAGACAACAGTCCTGGATACGTAGTATGCGGAATGTTAGTATCAGGTCACCCCGAAGCTGTCTATAGTGCAAGGGAAAGAGATTGAGACTCGACAGCCGTGTTTCATAAGGCAGTGAGCCATGTCCAAGGACAAGTTTGGTTGCTCGCCTTTGGACCTTTTCGAGGATGTTGATGTCCTTCGCCGCCCAGGGTCTCCAAGCTTGGATAGCGGACTCCAGCTGTGGCCGCACGAATGTTCCGAAGACTTTAGCGAAACAGTCGGTAGTGAAGGCTGCAAAAGCTCGTTTAACGAGGTACAGAATCGACATGGCTGACTTCGCTACCTTTTGCGCAATGTAGGGAGGGTTTAAGCGAAGGCGTGATCCAGACTCCAAAGGTCCTTTTGGACATCCACTTCTTTCAATGGAATGCCATTCAGACTGTAAATCGTACGGTTCGAAGGATTGCTTTTTCCCGACTCGTATGATGTTGCACTTGCTCTCATTAAACGGCAAGAGCCAGTCATTTGACCATTTCTGGAGTCGATTTAAGTTTGCCTGCAAGTTCTCTTCATCAGCCGCAGTTTGAATGACGCGCCAAAGTTTGAGATCATCGGCAAACATGGCAATATCGCAGTCCAGTTCGTTGGCACAATCGTTGATGTAGACAATGAACAGTATAGGGCCGAGAACAGAGCCTTGGGGAACACCACTCTCGACCTCAACTTTAGTCGACTGTTTGTCGCTGATATGCACAGTTTGTGAGCGGCCAGTTAAGAAGTTTTCTATCCATGTCAGAAGTCTACCTCTTACGCCTATGCGGTTGAGTTTATAAAGAAGGCGGTGGTGCGGCACGCTATCAAAAGCCTTTTTGAAGTCTATATAGACTGCGTGCACCGTATTACCACTATCGACCGCTTCAGTCCAACGTTCTAAACAGTAGAGCAAATTTGTGACGCAGGATCTACCTCTACGGAAACCATGCTGGGCATCGGATAGCAGATTGTTATGTTCGAAGAACTGTATTAGTTGTTGCTTAATTATTTTTTCCATGATTTTGCAGCAAACTGAAGTAAGGCTGACCGGTCGATAATTGTTAGCAGAGGCTCGGCTTCCACCCTTATAAAGCGGCGTAATCCATGCGGATTTCCAGTCGGCTGGTAGACTTCCGGTCTGGAAGGATGCTTGGAAAAGCGTAGAGAGTGGTTTTTGCCAACTCTCTCGCGAGCTCTTTCAACAGCTTGGCAGGGTACTTCATCGGGACCCGGAGACTTGGATTCCTTTAACCCCAAAAAGTTCTTTGAGGACAGTAGTCTCGGTAAAAATTAACAGTCTCGACTATTGTATCCACTTCGAAGCCATCGGTAGGGTGATCGTATCTCGTTTCCTTTGTGAAAACCGACTGGAAAAAAATTCTGAAAGATGATTAGCCTTCGCACCGTCTTCAGTGAGGTCTATGCCCTCGGCGGTCCTCAGCAGGGGTATTGGATCCTTGTTCCGTGTATTCTGTCTGAGGGTAACCGTAAAAACAGTTTCGGGTTCACGGTGGCCCGGTTCAGCAGGTCCACTTCGAAAGCCTGTCTTGTTCTAAAAATAAGGCCCTTGACCCGATTTCTCTGCATTTTTATACGCATTTAGAGATGTAGGAGTTCCGTCCGTAAGCGATTTTTTTCCACAATCTCCGCTTTTTGTTAACTTCGAATTTTTAAGGCCGGCGAAAGCCATCGCGGTCTGTTCGTTAACCTTTTTTTCTCAAAATTGGACAGTGTTTTTCCATGAGCCTGTGCAGTATGTCCCGGAACGTTTCCCAGTCCTCGGTTACGTTTCCAAAGAATAAAGGTTCCCACTGGGTGCGCATGAGTTCGGCCCTCATTCCACCGAAATCGCCTTGCCATATATTCCTTCTGATTGTTGTGGGTCTTGCTGGTATAGAAAAATAGTGAGTACTCCCATCGCATTACCACGTGGTCACTTTTTGCCTAGCGGCGGTAGACACGACACTTCGTCGATGCTGTCGTGCGACTTCGTGAGAACTAGGTCCAGGCAATTGGCCTGTTGTCCTTCGCACACCCTGGTTGGAAAAAGTGACGTGCTGTGTGAGACGTAGCTTTAGTGTCGTGCTCAGAAAACAACCGTCGAAGGCTAGATCAGAACTATGTGCACAGGTCGAGCTCCAGTCGATGTGAGGCGCATTGAAGTCACCCATGATCAGGATATCCAACCGTGTGGCAATTTAAAAATCTTAAACGGGATCAAAGCCTTCATTTTTTCAGTGAGGATCGGCAAGAGCTTATGGGAAAAGTTTGGATCGTTGATGAAAAATATGCTAAGTTAATCTAGAGTGCTAACAAAATTATTTATTAATTCATGGTTTGTGTTAGCAAAGTCGTGGGTACTGCCTTTAACCGCAGGTTTTGTAAGAAGGCAAACAGAAAAAAAGTGAATTATTGCGCGATGAATTGTAAAATGATCATGATGGAAATTAAGAAAGAGAGAGTGGGGTCGTCATACCCCGATTGTGAGTTGTGTCTTCAGGATACTGCATTAGGTCCTTTGTTGTTCTTACTGTAGAAAAATGATATTTTATCGATAGTTAGACATCCTTATATGTTATTTATGCTGATTACCTCAAATGCGTGTATTCCTTCTCTTACTCTACGACCGAACAATGCCAAGCACAAATCCACTCGGACTTAGACGATTTTTCGGCTTGGAGATCCACATGATTTATTGGGTTTTCAACTTCTATGTGTCGCTTCATGAGTTTTGGGTCTGATAGTCTGCCGCAATCTGTTATTTTTAAAGGCTGCTCTATGACTGAATGTTTTTTTCATCAAGGCATGGGCAACAACAAATTAGATCTTTCGCCTCATGCCGGTAGAATTACGGCCAAAGCTGCTGAGATTCACAGCTTTATTTCTTATAATTTCTTTCTTCCTAAAATAAAATTAAAACTTTATCGTTTGGTGTAACTTCCCATTCTTGAATTTTGGTGTCCTTGCTTCGGTTTAATGAGCGAATCTATCCAGTCAAAAATAGAAAATAACCAAAGACATTTCACAAATAACTCCTGTTTCCGACGCTTTCAACTTCTTCCTACTCGACAAGATGCCAGCTGACGAAGGTAATATTTCTTTGGGTCAGGAGACTGGAAGCAGTCTTTTGTCTCCTATTCCGAATAAATAATAGCTCAAATCTACCCAAGCTTTCTGCCATTGTCCCCGTTAGGCTTCCTTTAAGCCTTAGAAATTCTGCACTAATTATACCTCCCCTGCATCCTCCACATGTGAACACTCTCACTTCTTTGCTTCTGGGTATAGCTTTCTTTTGAATAACTTGCTGATTGAAATTAGATCGTTAACTAGTCTATCTGCATTCAAGAAAAGACTGCAAATTTATCTTAACACTGATTCTCTTAACCTTTTATTTTCTTCATCTTTTCCCAGTAGCTTTCTCCATGACTCGGAGAAAGGACAATCTGGAATTTAAGTGACCCTCGTTAAACTATTTTTTCTCTACCTCGAGTGTCCCATGAACCATCGTGACTGCTTATATCACCAGTTATCCAAACGATGAAATCATTCGGACGTACACATTCGGTGGTCCACAGTCTTAAATGGTGCCCGTTTCGTTGGATACTTACCATAATCAGAATTCAATTCTGGATCCTAAGATGCTGAGGACTTAAGTTCATTGACGCATTTACAGGAGATTTTGTTTCATACGCTTAAGTGATCAAGAACAAACCATCTCGACGTTTAATTATCTCATTCTGAAACGCTACTTAAGTATTACCCTACTCTACAACCTGACCTTATTCTACTAAACAGTTTTTTCTCCTACCTTCTATTCAAAAATGAAAGCCTATTGAACCCTGCCTCCATTTTTAAGGTAGGAGTTTATTCACTGCCTATCTTTCTAGATACTATAAATTTCAAAAACATCGCTAACTGTTGACCTAGCAGGACACGTTCTGCCTACATTATTAAATATTTGGACATTTTATCTGCAGACTGTCAAAATTTTATTTTTTTACAAATGTTTGTTTAGACAGTGCCTTGCCGGCACTAACCAAATATATTTTTTAATTCTTACCTGTAGTTTAATACTAAGGAAAGTGAAAAGATTTAGGAAGATTAAGTTACAAGTTTGACACAAACGTTCAAGTAAAATTTAATGCTACGTCGAGCTCAGAACCTAAGGAACCAGAAAAAAATCTGTAATTTTATCGAAAATTATTTTTCAAGAATTTTTTTTGGAGTTGCCGTTGATTCAACCCCCATAAGTTGTTTACAGCAGATCACAATTCAGATTTGAAAGCTGGAAATATGATTGAGGTCTTCCCTGCTTCGAGAAAAAAATCCGCTTGAAATACAAACTGAGAATAAATGAAAATACAACCTGGGGAGGGCCGAGTCCTGTTTGACAATCAAGTTCGGGATACTATCCGTTCCCGACCATTGCTTGTTTTCTTAACAACTTATGCGTTTCTGAATAAGGTCTGCAGTGATTTCGATCGTGTTGGGTGTTCTGTCTGAAAGCGGAACACAGGAGGGAACTGGTTCAGACTCAGTAATTCACTGTTGTGCACAGAGTGCACTTTAAACCTCCACCTTGTCACTGTTATGGATGAGGTTGATTTTTTTGCAATTTAGCAAAGGGTTATTTTATGACCATGCTCAGAGGAAGACCAATGACCAAAGTATTTAGTGACAGCTTTGTCAGGTTTTGGATCACTGACAGTAAGTTTTGCTTATCTGTCAGAGTGATCAACCTATGAAATGCCCCAACCACAGATGTTGTGATGTCATCATCGATTGAATGCTGTAAAATGAACTTTGACAGACTTGTGGTCCGGAATATGCCGGAGCGATGGGACATTGAACGTAAACCTTCAGACTCACGCCCACACTGTCATATTTTATGATCACCTGAAAACATTATCAACCTTTATATTTTATATTTACATTGCGTCCTTCTATTTGTCACAAGTGTATGACTCAATGGCCAACGCCTTTTTCTCTCTCTCCAATAAACTGAAATGGTCTGAGATGCGTAGCTGTCTACAGGAATATTTTACGATCAGGCTTGCGGTTTAAGCTAGACTTTTAATTTTTAAAACACATGTAGTGGTAACTAAAGCCATGTTTTGTCGTCAAATTGCTTCTTAATGCAGCGATCTTGAACTAACTTAAATTGAAGTTTTTAAATTTACCAGAATGAGCGGCGCCCTGTTTATAGTATGTAAAATGGCATGTAATTGGTTTGATTCCGAGACAGTGGAAGGAAAGTGAACCCAAACTCATGCTTAAGGCAAGCAGTTCGCTGGTGGTATCGCTCGTTTCCTGGTCAGCTGCGCCACCTGACCATGCTGCTAGTGTTCTGCTTGTGGCTCCCAACCTCGGGAATATTGTAACAGGTGGACGTGATGGTTCTCTCGTAATATGGACACTGTCAAATAATGGAAAAGTAAGTCCGTCTTTTAAAATGAGACTATTATCTAAGTTCCAACCGGAGTTGCTCTGTTGCGGCCATCGAGGTGTCATAAAAAATCTCTGTCTTGCCAATTCTCTCGACCAACGTCAGAAGAATTATTTTGTTAGTCACTCGAGCAATAAGTAAGTTTTATTTAATCTGACCTATTGTATTCTTTGATCTCCGTTATCCTGCTGTCTAAAAACACTTTCTGGGCTAATTTTCAGACTGCCACTAACGGGTAGTGTTATCAGTTCTGATAACATTGCACACCTTACGGATAATTTGTGGCTAGTTTCGTGATTTGCTTACCTTTTTTAGTGGACCATGAAAGCAAAATCAGCCCATCAGTCACCTGATATGAGATCAATAGTCGCACAGAATCCCGAAAATCTGAAATTCTAGTGCAGGATTAGATAGAAGCTAGTACAACATTAGTAGGGTATAACAGAGCATAATATTAAGATTTTTCACGCCCACTTTTACTTTAATAATTCGCATGCAATGGTACACACCTCAAAAAGCACCCGAGTTTTTTTCAAGCGTTATTTTCAATTTTTTAAACACTGGCTCCTGTGTTTATTTATCAAAATGTTAAATCTATAAATTTCACAAGAACCTTTTCTCAGTCTACTGCAGTTGCTTTTGTTCAGCACTTTTACTGTATTTTTAACTGCTTGAAGTATCTCCTTGGGTTTGGATTTTTTGTGTTTTGTTCGGGCATTGCGTGCACTTTTAGTAAAATTTGCCAGTCACGGGACCTGCAATAAGTACATTTATACGCTGAAAGGTCCTTTGCTTCCCAGAAACGACTGGTATTTTATTATACTTTCTCACCTTTTTTATCTATTTGATGCTCACGTTCAGACTTTAACTTATGTAAATTTCTATTGCTTCTACTGGGATTCTCCACTTTTGACTTTGGAGTGTATTTATGCCTCTGTTGACTTCAAGGCAGAATTAACTTATTGGTTTCCTTTGTTAGAATGTTGGTGATTCGCATTTAACATTTACTGCAATATCGCCTTCATCAGATATTTCCTTCCTTATTTTTTTAGCGAATTAGCTTTATGGAACTGGGGCGATGGAACATGTGTCAAGTTCAGACTGGATTCCCGCTATCAGCACATTAGGATTGAGGTATGAAGTTCATTTTCGACCCTGTCTTGGGGGTTTGTTTTGCCAGAAGCATTTCTTTTATTCATAATGCGTAATTTCATTATTCTAGTTAAGCCGTTGGGAAATTTAAAACTGATTTTAACCATTTACTACTTGAAACTGATAGATGATTTGTGATTATAGATAAATCACTTCCCAAGTTGTCCATGCTTGGTTTTTTACATGTTGACATCATAAGTTACCCCAAAATACTTATCTGTGCTAATAGTATCTTTTATCATCATCAATCCAGCTGGCTCCTCATCTTTAGTTTACTTAGTCATCAGTGGTTCTCATCTGTTGCCGTTTGTTGCCGTCAGAACCTCCTCAAGACCTGAACCGGTTTTCATGTTGGCCCAAAATATCGCAGAGAGCAGAACCAGAGGTGCGTTCGAGGTCAACATTTACTACATCCGCTCACGTCATCCTTTACTACCTCAATGTCGTCACCAGTTAGGTTCGGGTTTTGGTGAATTAGGGCCTATGCTGGTGTCACCCTCAGTTCGCTGCAGCACATGCTCGGACCGTGATGGATGCGTAGGAGTCGATGTAAACCATTTCGAGCGGACATTGGTAGCATTTGCAAACTGGTGGTGTTCGTCTTCGGAGGCCCATTTTCGGCTGCCTGTTGTTTCGCTCTGAGCTCTTCTATGTGATTTATTTTGAAAATTACTGCCTCAACTTTAAAACTAGATCTCAATACATACGCTAGAGGTTTTCGGTTGTTTAGTTTATTTTAAGGCCTTTACTAAGTTATGATGTCCTTTTAATGCCATTGTTGTCCTCTTTGGTGGTTTTACCACTACATCGAATTTAAATCGCCTGCAGTATTACGAATACGCTGAAAATACCATATAATTTTTGCATTTTCCCTATTCGTATTCTCTACAGACTGTTGATATTGAATAGCCGTGTTTCTTTGTTTAGTTTTATTAAATTTTCCTAGCACGCGTGTGCTGAAGAGCGCTATGAGCCCAGAGTTTCGTACATCCGAAACCTAGTGCTGAGGCGAAATTCTGGGAGATTTTACAGGAGCGATTGAAGCCGAACGAAGATCTGACCGGTCTTGACTGTCGCAACTGCAGCTTAGTCGTTTTCGGGACGGCGCTTCCAAGATAGTAAAATTATCCACCACGCTCAAGGGATTTTCGCTGAGGATAGTGGAATGCTGACCGACAAATAACCACTCTTTTTTATGTGTTCAGTGCAAAATGGTTTGAGCCCTATTCTGTAATGACCCGCACTCGATTTCGGACACCATGATCTTGACTGAAACACGGTGGAATTTCTGTGCTCAGAACCTCAGCGGTTAGATTTAATTTATTCAATATTGAGGCGTCTTGCTCATGCCAATTTGGACGTTAATGCCAGACGAACTTTTGAGTCGGCTTTAATGAACCCAGCCAGATATTGTGGACTGCTCAGAACGTTTTCAGTCTCACTATCTGTATGTCGCCATTTTTCAACTGCCAGCTCGATGGATTTTCACAGTCTTACCATAAGCACGTGCAGGTGCCAACAGAACCCACCATTTTCCTTCCACCGTCACTTTGGAAAGCAATCCAAAATACCAATAGGTCTTTGAACTGAGTCGCCTGGTCCGGTCCGATCATTCCAGCCCTCAATAGATTACTTCGCAAGCTTATTTGACCTAGTTTTTTTCAACGACGCTAGTCGGCAGTTAATGTCGGTATGTAGATGGGGGCGAAAGTAATGCCAAGGATCTGCCTTTTTGGTTGCACTTAAGTTATCCGGTATTTAAATTATTTGCATGCAAGCCGTACGTAGTCCGTCTCTTGTGAGGTGGTGATCAGCAGACATCATACATACTTGTTTTATCGATGAAGACTAAAAGCCGCCAGGCTGTGTTTATCGGTCGAGCAATGTTCTTACAATCCAGCATCCAATACTAGAGAACCATTCCCGATGGAGTAATTCACCTCAGTTCCCCTTCGCCCGCATATCTGGATGGGGATCGCAGAATGCGTCAGTTCTGGCGGCCGGCATTCCATGAATCCGACTACTTGAATCATACATTTTTATGAAGTTTATTCGGAATTTTTAAGCAAAGGCAGTCCCCAATTAACCACCTCGATTGCTTGTGCAGTGTTATCACCTTTAGTGCTTTAGTTGAGAAGACAACCTAAAGGCAGCGGCAGTAACAAAACACCATGTCCCAGTGCCACCGTCGAATTTTGTAGCAGTTTATAAGGCAGTCGAAATGCCAAACCTTAGCCTTCAGTGCCCCGTTGGTGCTTTCTCCTTGGTCTTTAGCTGCTTATTCATCAGCAGCTGGACTAGCAGTCATGCTCCTTTGACCTTTATTCAGTCAATCCTAACCGGGACCACCTTTTGGGACCAGCGGCGCAACCATATGCGAACACACGGCGCAGGTGGGTCATACACACTTCATCGAGCCAAAGTTCATCTCTGCCTCGCCACCGGACATTCTCTGTTTCCGGTGTCCGGGAATAGGAATGGATCCATTAGGTTTCTGAAGCAAACAAGCTCCGAATGGGTACCGGAGCACATAATCAAGCAGTCACCATCCTTTTAGTTTTGGTCCCGAATAGCGCCCAGAGTCCAAATAAAGGTCTCTCTCAATCTTTGTCGATGCCCCCGGCCATTGTATTATTGCGGAGGTGGGGCTAGTAGATAGTTGTTTGTTAGTGACTTCTACCGCCTATTCTACGCTTGGTCGCTTTACGAAAGCAGTGAACCGGTGTGCGCCCATCCCTTGTCACATTGTCACATTGTTTTTAGCTCATTCTTTGAAATCACAGTTTTTAGCGAGTCGAATATGGATTTTAAATCCTCTCTCCGGTATGAGTGTAGAAATATCGTCACAGGGACAATAATACAGGAGTTGATGACTTCATCAAGTTTCGCGACCTCTTAGTCTATGCATATTTATTCAATGTCTCGGATAGATTACGTCTAGTACACAAGATGTGACTATGTGGTGGGCCTGTCGGTACTGGGAGCGTCTTTGAGAAATAGGCTAGAATAAATCGGCCATGACTGGGGATATGCAGTTTGGAATACTGATCAGTCATAGAGGAGTGTCTTGTTGGAGTTGGAGGAGGAAGGAGAGGCAGGACCATCTACCAGAATAGGGTGAGGCTTATCTTTCGATAGAAAGCCTTTCATAGCACTGAAAGGCTATGAATAGAACCCTAAACGTCAGCATTGGATCACCAGTGTGGTTAGTACTCAATGGGAGCCTTAAAAGTAAGTCTCGCCGCACTTTTGAAATAGGCCCGGTCGAATGATTTTCTGATAGTCTTTGCGTGCGTCCAATTTATTATCATTTTTAAGTGTTTGTGAACCCATCAGTGCAGTTAGAAGCGACGTGAAGGGTAATCTTAATTGGCCTGATGGGGACGGTCATTGTAAATGTTAAGAACCTAAGATTGGTGGCATTAAATACCTCTCTAGGGTGTTCAGGAGTTTTTTGTTGTGGTTTTGAAAATATCAACACATGCGAATGACAGGCAAATTCTCACCAGTTTCTCTGAAGCCAGGAGTGCCTTTGCTTTCGTTTTCTTAGAGTAGTTCCCGTTACATATGTATTTATCGGTATAGCCGTCCGTCCTACAGCCTTTTAGCAGATGCCTCCCCCCATGCGAAAGGGCCAGTTAGTCTTAATTTTACGGTATTGAGCGTATTCTGTCTCCTTAAATATTCTTTATAAGTTGAAGGGGTAACTGCCCTAATAGCACGCCTGTCATCCTGGCAGATAGTCAAACCGGCCTTCTGAGGGGTCTTGCTCTTGTGTGCTACGCAACTACAGGACCGAACTCGCTGCCTCGGGCGAATGGCGCATGCACCCAATCAATTAATATTGTCCACGCGCACAGCCCTGGAGCCTATTTAATGCCTTCTAGAGTTTATCGAAATCTGCCGGTCAGTGTTTCAAGGGCTTCGATCCACCACTTAAAGTTCTCCAACAATCTTTCGTGTGCAATGCCGAAGCACGTGATAAGCTAAAGTACGTTCAACTCCCGGAAGTCCTATTCGGATGTTTCTTCTTCTTCTTCCTCTTCTTCTTCTTCTTCTGCTATTTTTATTCTGTCGATAATGATGCCAGCCACTATGCAGCTGTTGACGTGGTTCGAGAGTGATCCTCAAGGCAAAACGGGATGAACGAGTCCCGTTACCGATCGGTGAGCGACTATTCACCAATGTTAATATTCCCGATAGAAGCCTGTCGGACAACGCGTCCGTGGCTCAAATGGTTAGAGCGTTGGACTTCTAACCAGTGAATAGCCGGTTGGAGCCTCCAGTGATGCAACACTTAGTGTGGGGTATGTCTGGCTGATTAAGGTTAATAAACAGAAATGGCCATTCCTGTCACCCTTTTCTTTGCCGGTAATATAATTCTGCCCATAATAATGCTAGCCGTTGTGCAAATTCTGGTGGGTGTCGTGCGTGAGCCTGAAGGAAGAATGGGAAGAGTGAGTCCCGTCACCGATCAGCGAGCACCCATCCATAAGTACTTAAAAATTCGCTTCTATCTGTGCCTCTGCCACTTTTAGGCCCCTCTTGTTTCCCATATCCTCTAGTGCTGTGCCTGGTTTATCCTGCGCCTAGAATGCACCACTCTCCTTCCGTAGCTTCTCGTTTAACCTTGGCGCCTGCTGTGCTCGCACGTTAGTGCACTAATCGCCTTTTGTTTGCCCCCCTCCTACCCCGTTCCAGTCCTACCAGCCAAGCTTCTTGGACGCACGACTTCTCTTCTGTTGCGGTCGTTATCCCTGCATCGTGGTTATGCATGCCATGCAACTTACTCCCTTATACACCCTCTCCTCCACTTCGCAACCAGATTGGATCGCGGATCTCTCTGTGTTTACGCATTCCAACCTACATCGTGAGTTCTAGCTCTATCTTACCCCCGCCCTCTCCCCGTGGCCTTTTCGTATTGACGGGATACTGGAGTACTGCGCACGTTTGCTCCTGCCTGCCTGCATACCGAAATGTTTGTTGTTTTTGTTTTGCCTCCTCCGCAGTAGAAGGGCGGCGCTGATACTCGCTATGAAGCTGCGTAGCTTTTGCCTAATGTGGGCTTGTGGTTTTACTCCAGATATGGGACTCTTCTGCCTTGTGATCTCAGTGTACTTTGAATAGCAAATAATGGACTTACGTATTTTGGGAAGCAATATCTATTGGCATGAGTACAGCGCCTATATTTGCCATGTGTTGATCTCTCTCTCTCTCCGCGCATTTCGTAGTCCAGCTCCTTCGTATTCAGTTTCTTTGAAACGCATCTTTAGTTAAGACCCTGTCGTTTTCTTGTAGGAAGTCATCTCCACACAGTATATTCCTCTGAGCGCGTGTTGCTGTTGTGGTGGTGGTGGTGGTGGGGGGGAGGAATAAGTGACTTCTTTCAGCCCGATTAGCTGTCAGCAAGCCCATTCAGACCACATGCTTGACTTGGGTCCGCAGGGTAGCGGAGCCCCCGATGGCCTTGTTTAGGCCGAAGTCAACGTTTGCACAGTTTCCATGCACATTCCTTACTCTCGTAGCCACCATTGTCTGCAGTGCACCTCATGACGGGATGGTGTCTCCAAGATGACATCATGTCACCGACCTCCGAGACGTTATCAGACGAAAAGGTTGGCCTACTCTGGTTCATCCATCCCGTGCCCTTAAGGGCCACTGGGGAGTTATTTTTAAAATTGGGAGGTTGAGCTATGCTGAAGTCGAAGTTCGCCATACGGTTTTGCAGTCCTTTGGCTGTTCACCCTCAACCCCTCTGTGTTTCTGTCGACCAGCCCGTCCCCCACCCCTCCCCCCGTGATCAAAATCGCTTTTGCGATTACAGCCGACTTGATAATCGGTGGCTAATTACTCCTAAAAGCATGCGCAGAAAATACTCGCACCAGTTTTGGGCGCCTAAACTGCCGCGTATCATGGCTTATTTCACTATAGCCAATATCGTCACTATGGCATAGTAACTACTAACCACTATACACGTTTTTTCACTGTCATGTGCCTGTATCTGTGCACATTGACTTTCCGTAGCTGTTTTTTTCTTAATTTGTGTCTGTAAGTTCCTGTTAAAACGGTTTATCGAACTGGATCGGTCGTTATGCAGTTCCAATGTTGGGCTTCTTTAAAACTATGGGTACGCCGTAGGTTTTTTTTACATGGGAGGTGTGGGTCCGGGCCAAAAGTTTTCCACTTCGGTGTTTTCTTTCCGCCGTCTCATTTAATGGTAACTTCGTCCACAACACTCCTGTCCGTCCACCTCAGTTTTGAAATTTCTGCAAAGAATAGTCTTTCCCAGATTCGCAAAGGTGAAAAGTTCCGGGTGAACACTTTACATTTATCTGAACAGTCTTGCCTTTTAAGCCACCCATGTTACCGCCTTCTGCGCTACTACTGTTAAATATGACTCGATATGGCCTCTCCCCATCGTTCTGAATTATTGAACAAGGTTTTGTTAGACCTTACAAGCTTACCGGTCTTATCCACCGGCTACGTCAGAAGGTGAAGACTTTTTGTGTGAAGTTATTTCTTTGAGGATTATCTACGATGCAGTCGTCACAGGCATTGGCTGACGGTAAACGCACCTACAGTCCTTTTAACTGTGTGGTAGATTTGATTTTGTCAAGAGCAGGACGGTGCCTACGACATTATTTTACCCCGAAACATTTGAGCAAGCGCATACACTTCGCCCTCCACAAATTCAATCTAAATAAGCTGGAGAACCACAGAATTATCTGATAAACCCTAATCGCTGAAAATTACCTCCTTCCTGAATGACATGGAAATTAACAGCTCAACTCTCAATTTAACCACCTGTATTACTGACTAGCCAGTAATAGAGGGAAATATCTTACCGCATAAAACTCACGGGACATGCTGTGTTGAGTGTGAAAGTACCTGATTCAACAGAAATCCATCCGCGTCGATCGTCGACTCCCTTTTATTATGCCTTCCCAAACCGGAGTCTGTCCGAGTATTCACTACCTCAAAGGGGACGCGTTGACGACTGGTTTGTTTTGTCAGCTACTGCAGTCGTGCTCTCCAAGGGAAGGTGGGTGAGGGGAGATATAGTGCGTAAGATGCTGTGCAAGTCGGCCTCACTGTAAACTAATTCACCGATACTATGCACACTGGAGAGCACGTGGTGTACTTCGTCGCTTGTGATGGTCGGACTGCCCCGACGTCGAGGAGGGAAGCAGAAAAGCGGGATGATTGTTGATTAATAGGAAACTGCCTATCCATCGATGGGCACAACTGCTGACCTACCCACCTTATCCCTCGTAACAATCTACGATGCTCGTGTTTCTTCTGGTTTTCCGCTTTTAGAGGAAGTTGTCTTGGGAATTTCAGCCTCTGGGGTCATCACAGTGTGGACCCTGACTGGCGATGAGCTCTTGGTGAGTTCCCAGTAAGCCCTGCTCTCTTTATTCCGCTCATTCCCCCTGCGCTGTACTTTTAGTTCTTCTGCTGTGTCCTGTTGACTGTTTCCTACCCACTGTATGCCTATCCAACTTCAGACTGTCGGATTGGAGGGTGGGGTGGTGGAGAAGTAAACAAGAGGACCTCATTCCGATCTCCGATTGTGTCTTTTCAGAACAAATTATTACCAATGTGTGGGCTAAATGTGGTTGGTGCCGTACATCCCTGCGTCGCTCAAAGCCTATAGGCCCACTTTTAAGTAGTGAACCAGGCAGAATGGCTCTGAAACCTGCGGCTGCGAACTTGTCGCTTTCCATCTTCTAATTTACATGTTATCAGCGGAAGTATTGGAAGGAATTTCAACGGTATTTTAAACTCCCCACCACTTGGGCGGTGCTTGTTCCAATTCGGAATTTGTGATGGCAATGCTGGGAGGATGGCCGGCATTTTGAACAGACAATGAAACATTCCACTCACTACAAGTTGGTCGGGTGGAATACAGAGGCCTCCGGGCAACTGCAGTCGGTTAGCTCGCGAGCTTCGTCGTCCATCTATAACTGGCTGGCTTAGCTCATGAAATATTAATAAAAATTCTGAAATATTTTTTTAAATTATATATATGTATATAAATTCAAGTAAACACGTAACCCTCACTGGTGTGGTTAGGATCTCACTCGATCCAATGAAGAGCTTCGTCAGGACTCCGCTCTGTACACCTTGATTTTCGTGTTGAGTTGAAGTCATTCTGCCTGAATTACCGCCTGCTACACGGCCTGTGAGACTCTAGATTGAATCCCAGGGCACACATGGATGAGTAGGTTCCGTAAGCGATCGGTGGGCATCCGACTACAACAGTTAGTCACTTTATCGCAGCTGACAGCACGACCCCGTGGCTCATTTGTTAGAGTGTTTCACTTCAACCGAACAGAACATGTGTTTGAGCCTCAGGGGTTGCAAATCCGGGGTTGTATATGGCTAACTAATGAAGGCTAATCGGCCAGAAATGATCATCCCAGCCCCCTTTGTTTGTGTTGGTAATGTGCAGTAAACGATAAAGATCATATAATGGGTTCATTGTAAAAAAATGCGAAAGTTACTACAATGAATATCGCAAATGAGCACACACCCATGGCTGTGAGGAAGATGGCCCCGTTGTCTATGAAAGAAAACCTTGCGAACTCTAGGCACACACTGACCTTCCAGAATACCTTAGTCCTAGGTCGAGGGAATTACCACGTAGACGGGAAAAATTCGTGGCCAAGCACGTGTGAACAACATAAACCGTTATTTTACCGTTTCTGCAGCCTACCTAGCCCTCCGAACGCAGGTCAGTAAACGAAATAGCAGACGTTAAACCAGATTAAACGTGAATCCAGACGTGGCAGAACCTATACCAGACACGTGGCAGAACCTATACCAAACACGTGGCTGCGTCATAACCCGGATGCGACGAAGGCACAGCCATTGCTACCCCTGCGGGCAGTCAAAGAGGCTCCATTAGGTGAACGAATGGTCTGACTTTTCAAGACGAATTCATTCGTTTCCGTCTGTGTGACAGCAACCGCCGTCAGCGTTCAACAGAAGAATTGTTTTCCCATTATTAGGGCCTGATTTAACCAACAACCTGGGCAGAACGATTCGAAAACCTAGTCATCAACATTCTCATAAACGTAAAGTGCTCGCCCTTAACCCGCGTTCTTTTTTCACTTGTCGGCTTCGTAGTTTTTTGCTTTGTCGTCAGTTAGCGTCCTTTTTCAACCTGCTGACAGATGAGATTTCCCTCCCATTTTTATAGACTCCAAGAGTCTGCGCTGCTTAATAAGATTCCAAGAGGGTAGCTGTGGTACGGACATTTGATCTCACAATGCACGGGAAGAAGTCCAGTGTAGTGGGTTGCTCGAGGGATTGGTAAGGATGACTTATGTGACCCCTGAAACAGGACACGGGAATAGGCACGCCCGGCCAAATTAGTAGAGGTGTCTTGTTTGTTGGGCCACATAAGTAATCCTAACCGAGGGATTTATCTTGAAACTCGGTTTGTCCTTCCAAAAAAAAACCAACTCTAAGAAAGCGTGAGTCGAGGACTGGCCGTAGCCTCTGATTATATCTAACGCTGATCGGCGGCTCTCTTTATGTAGGTTAGGGGTGACATCACTGTTTTAAATACAGACTGGGTTCTAACGGTTACCAATGCATCTGACGTCTTTTTCCGACCGAAAAAGAGCGTCGTTTACTTTTGGCTGTTTGTGTCGGTTTCGGGATCTTTTCTGTGTACTCTTGCAATTACCTCGTCAGCTTCCACAATCAGAACAGCAATTCGTCTAACCCCGTCTTGTGTGGCCATTTGGGAGGTAAAACTCGTGGAACGCGTCTTTGATGGAATAGATTGCACTTTCCTCCCCCCTCCGCGTGTGTGTGTGTGTGTGTTTGACTCAAAAGGCCGTTGCCGGCTGGAATTTTCACTTTTTGCTGATCGTAGCCCGTTTTCGGTCGCCTTTTCAATTCTTATTTTTGTGCTTTTTATCAGGGTGAAACGACTCATGAGCACGAATCCCGCATTGTCGTCGTCTCCTCAAAGATCCTTCAGATTCACTGCTGTAGACAGTTTCCCCGACTCGTTCTGGTTGTCTCTACCTCTGAATGGCGCGTAAGCAGGCCTTTATTTATCCACTTTTCCTAACTCCTCTGTCAGCCCTTCCCAAGGGCTTATATATTGGATGCTTGTATCTGCAGTACTTTTTGCAATCGGGCTACTCACCGCAAGGCAGTAGTCTGTCGTTAGGCGCAACCTTCTCAACTGACCTTTGGTAGCGGTAGGATTGAGCAGCATCGCTGACAAAGGCCAAACTTGTATGCCTTTGTGGACTGATCATGCTACAGACAACCTCCGGACCTGTAGCTTGAACGCAGGTGCAGTTTGTCACGGCGAACGAGGCTCCGACTGCTGTGAACGGCGGTCAAGGTCACATTCATCTATGAATGGGCTCCAGCTCCGTGAAGTTTCGCTCTACAGCTGCCACAATAAAATCTTGCCAGCCTGACGTTATCCTCACCTGCTTTTTTTCTCCTAAAGGTACCGTAGATGGCCTAGCTCATACAACGTTAGCCGAAATTTTGAACTTTTTTTTCGATTAGTAGGGAATACTTAGGTGGGGTTGTCCTGTGACTGTTTGACCGTCTTTGTCGACGAGCTTCACTGTGTGTCCCGCAGCATGGTGAGCGCAGGGACGGTGACTTGCGCATCATCTACCGCACTCTCTTTCCAAATATTTGGAAAATGTAAAGAAAACCGAATGCAGGATCGGGTGCACGGTCTGACAAAGGTAAACAGATCGTCTGCGCGTGTCACACGCGCCCGATCCGCCAAGGGGTATGGCTCAGCTCCCAACGAACTGGAAGTTTCATAGAAGCCACATTACGAGGGAACCATTGCAGCCCACCTCTCCTGAGAGGAGGCCTGAGTTATCCCGTCGGTTGTCAGCCTTAGAAGTTACGGTTTTGGCGCACCATGGTAGAGATTAAAGCTCGTCAGATTGTTTGTAGTTAGGAATATTCGTTGAGGCGACTTCATCCTCTCTTCCCTTTTACTGTCTCCGAACTGGGCAGTCATCTGGTGCGGGGATTGGACTGGCAGCCAGTTTGCGCGTGTCACGTACACGACCTGCGCCCTCCCCCCACATGACAAGGTTTTTTTAACAAAAAAAACTATGGACTGCTTGGTGGATCTCGTATGCGTTAGTTCCATAGAGGCCATATTTAGAAGGGGGTCAAAAACACGCTGGCCACTTCCGTGGGAGGTGCAAAATTCGTGCTTTTGGCGACATGTGTGGGACAGGTTCGCATGCGGTGTGTGCACTGTTGAGGGGATGTTCGGTAATGTGATTTTAGTTTATGTGGCCAATAGAAAAATGCATACTGCTTAAGCAGTCATTGTTTACAACTGTTGTTTTTCCAGGTGCCAGGAAGGAGGCGTAGCTGAACTATCCAGGGATTATGCTGCACTATAATTAATACTAGAATCCCACTTAGGTGGTCCTTTTTAATCGGAAACTAATTTTAGAATTTTGATTAACGAGATAGTCATGCTACTGTTCTTAGCTGACAGGGCATTTCAACGAAAGATCCACACGTGTCGGCGTCTTACTAGGTTACCGTGACCCACTCTCTCAACACACGCTGCTCTTCTTTGAAGGCTTTATCGGCCATTGCTCTGTGACTGACTGCGGCCGCATTGTAGCTAGCAGCGAAATAACGATTCACTAAGAGAAGAAAGCAACCCAAACCAACGTAATCTTTCACACTCTTGCCACCACGTTCCACGGCCTTTATGACTAATCACGACCTCGTTTCATTTTGCATAATTAGCGAAACCGCCTTTGTCGTGGTTGCTCATGTGTGCAGCATTGTGTGTCCGTCCAGTGACCTTTGCTCGGTCGCGCGTTATTTACGTGACAGGTTAGAGCTACAGACTACGTAGATTGTCAGAAGCAGTCAAGGTCCTTCATCGGTCCATATCTGAGCATCTTGTGACGTTCGCACATGTTTTTGTTATTGCTGTCCGTCCCTTCCAAGAGAACTAATGCATGTTCATCTCAATTACGTCTGGTATCGAGATTTCCCGACCTTGACTGACGACTGACTGACACGATCCTGTTGTGTCGCGTTGCATACTGGCATAGACATGAGCGATTGCCTACCAGTCCCTCTTTGTCCGCTATTTAAGCCGGTCTTTGTTCCAGGTAGCAAAGGTATTGTGTGCGAGTTGCCTTGTTTCGGTTAAGCTCTTCTTTGCAGTTGATTTAGTTTATGAAGGAGGATATGTAAAGTCGCTATTTTTGGCAACTATTCCGTTGAGCTTTTGTTAGAGTGCCTTTTCCGAAGGGGCCCTGCCATTGCTGGGTGACTATTTTATGAATAGTGAAAGGGAACGCTCACTCACCTCACTCGATTGACCACCAGCAGATGCCTGCAAGTCGTGCTGATGTGAGTTAAATGACTTCAGAGGGGACGCAGTCTAAAGTGGCAGTTGAATACGCTAAGTTTCACCACCTTCATCATTTTCTTCATCCCACGATGCAGTAAACAATTTTATACGGACTGGGAAACCGGGATGTCACAGGCTGTTGTATTAACCACGTTTTTGAATCGTGCTGAAAGCCAGGGACCAGGTCATGTGTGGTACGCGTAGACAGGTTGTTTAGCTGTGTTACTCACTGCAACCCTACCCATATCCAGTCATCTCACCTGGTGCTTTAAGTATGCAAGAGTGTATTAGATGCTGCGCAAGCCCGCCTCTTTATAAACTAATTCACGTTGAAGCCACCGGTTGGACATTTCCGTTGGCGTCGGTCGAGCTGTCACCGCGCTGAAACGTGGACTGCCTGCCAGCACTAAGCCAGCTTTCCCGGAACCCTAACTGGCGGCCGCGCGCTTGTAGACAATTATTGTGCATCTGAAACGAGTTCAATTACACTAAATTTTCCATTTGCCTAACTGGACTTCCCACGGCTTTGGCACTGCTTTAGCTAGCCGGCCTCACGGGCACGTTCGAGCACTTTCGGCTATGTCGACCCCAACCGCAAACCAGCTGTGAAAAACGAACCCGTTCTATAGTACCCCACGGTCTCCATATTACGGTGCCGTTATCCGGGTTTTTGGTGTTTTATAAAGCAGTTAACTTGTGTTTACCTGACCTCAGTTCTTCCGGCCAGTGTACTTGTGGCTGCTGGTTCTCGGCCGCTTATTAGCCGAACGTAAGGGTACGTAATTCACAGACAGTTCTCCCTTAGTGCCATCGGTAGGCATGTGGGATAGCTAACATATGGGCCTTTCTCAGAAGACGGTTTGCAGATGAGGATGTCAGGTACTCCAGTAGTGGCTAAGAAACCCCATGCAGCCCGTCTGCGCGTGGCACATACGACCTGGCCCACACTCAATGTACCAGGCTCCTGTAAAGGCGGCTTGAATCTCATGCCAAATCGAGAGTGCCGTTTCGGCCACATTTTCTATCTCCCAACACCGAGAGTGACCGAGTTGTTCCGTCAGTTGGCAACCCTCCAAGCCACGGCTTGTCCTACGTCGGGACAGCTTCAAGCGCGTCAGATTTATTGCAATGAGGCATGTACTGATCTGCAATGAAGGTGCATTTGCAGTTGAGGTCTCACCCTTTTTCCGGTTCCGTATATCAGTCGAATGTCCGAGCCTTTCAACCATCTGGTGATAAAATTGGACGTAGTGGTTCATGAGGCATGAAGGCCTACATCTCTAAGCTGTGCCACCACAACCCCCAATGTTTGACAGTAGTTATGGGCTGCCGCTGCTGACCCCCATGCCAACCGCTAAACGCATAACGTGAGCCGTTTTGGCCAGTAGCCCGTTGCGAGGCATTCCTCCTACCGACGACGCAATTACAACCTTCGCACGTCAAGACGGTGCTTTATTCCAAAGTACGAAGCTGTGACAGCTTTGAAAATCCGGATAGAATCTGACTAATTTGTTACGCGGACCCATGCATGTCGCTCGCATAAAGACGTTTGTCTAGCCAGCTGTCCGATAAGTCACGGCGTCCAGCCTCACTTTTAGCCCTTTCGATTTCGTGTTACTCGTTTAATGGGACGGAAGTGAGAGGAGAAGCTGAGATGGATTCAGGGAAAAACCTCCCGCTACTGTAAGACAGTTTACTTGGAAATCATCCTTCTCCGGTGAGCTAGTCCTCGCTGAAGAAATCTACGAACTGCTTGACTCGTCAAGCCTTGCTTCCTCCCCCAGTTGATGCCTACTGAGAGAATATAAAACTGGACAGACAAAAAATTGAGTACTTTTTCAAAGGAGATCTCGGCAAGATGGTCAGAGCAGCGCATCGTACTGATCCTGGGGTCTGGACTACTGTTTGACACCTGAAGATTCACCCTTCCACGACCCTCTCTCTGGCGCAGGTGAGCTGATCGGTGTGAGTATGCAAGTGCCGCAGTTACTGCTATGATCTTCCGGTCAGATGAACATCGGTCCGAATGGTTCGATGTTGAACCACTGAGCTCAGGTCCAGAGTGGGGTTTCGACAGGTTGCACACATGTTTCGTTGGCAGCTGTAGTCGCCGATGAATTCGTACCGTGTGCTCAGCTAGAGGCACCTGTTCTAAGGTCAGAGAGAGATAGAGAGCGGTCTAACAATTGTCAGCCCACTGACCTCTAAAAGTGTCTACGGCCACGCAGAGTTGAACCTTGTTCTGCGACACAAACGGTGCTTGGTGGTGGGTTTTGCGTGTATAAAAAGGGCATTATGATCAGTTAGCACCCTGTTATAACCTTCGACTTTTTTTCAATTTTTTAGAAGAGTGAATTTGATTTGCAAACATTGCAGAGCCTGTACTGTAGCATGGAAATTTGGCGTACAGCGTAAAGCACGCAGTTTGCTATTTTAGTCACAGCTATGAATGAGTGTCATGATGCTTCTGTTGCCGATTTTAGTTTTTGCAAGTAACAGTTACGGTGTTAGCAGCTTTGGCAACGTTTCTGATCGTAAATAATGATAAGTACTTGGTTCTGGCGCCTTGCCGAATTGAGTTTTCGGACCTTTACTGGGTGATCAGTCTCTTTGATAACGTGTCTGATCTTCGGCACGACTAACTATCACTCAGTTTCGTGGTACTCCAAAAAGAGAGAGAGGACATTGTCATTGCTGCTATTAATCTTCCATTTCCTGACTATTACACGTGTGCATCTCGTTCTATCTTGTCATCCGTTTTGGATATCACTAGGTCTTGGATGCCATCGACTGCTCCACCCTTGCGAAGAGTCCCGCACCGCCTGACGTCTCTCTGACTGGTGGTGCTTTCTTTCACAAGGAGTATGTTGCAATCTACACGAACCACGGTGACGTTTACGTCTTCCGCTTATCCCTCGAGTGAGTTTACCCTACACCTTCTCCTCCTCCTCCTCCCCCTTATTTCCTGCTTGTTAGACCCCGTTTCCATAGCCGTCATTGTTTGTCCCTCATATGTCGTCTCTTAGGAGGCAACCCCCGCGGAGATTTATGCGCGCTCGCCCGATCTTATAGGCTGATGTTTGCGTCGACTCCCGTGCTTTGGGTTCACACCTCAAGTGTACTACTGCAGAAATTAAAGTACCCCAGAATTGCGCCACTTACCAGAGGTTTGGCACCCCTCGGGATTTCCACTGCCATCTGGAACACGTGAACAGTTTTAATAATTTGGGGATGGGAGAGGGCTTGTCGGTAGCACCAGCACCACCACCACGCCAAGCATACGCATATACGGGTTCTCTCTCCCGTCAGCGCGTTGCGGTTATGCAGCGCTGTCAATGCACTTGGAAAGCCTGCGACAGAACTGTGGTAGTTGTTGACCACCCTTGTCCGACTTGTCTTGAGGTGCACCGGTGTCACCTCGAGTGAAGCAGGCCGCACTTACTACAACGCAGAAAACTTCATGATAAAAAGGGCTGAGGTAGTTTCAGGTCGTTTTTGTTATGAAACGTCCTGGTACTTAGAATCCGCACGGAGCGTATCCTTGATTGACGGTTGTCCCCAATATCAAAACAGTAGATAAAGAGAAAACCCGATCGGCAAAGTGAAAGTGTATTCAAAAACGGCAACTCCTTCTCACTGAAAAGCTGCGTGTATTTATAGTATCGCGTTCAGATTGGTTCTATTATGTCCAATCCACTTGAAGAGTCGAGCGACTTCTCGCGGACTCGGACCAATCAGATCTGATGGGGCGCTGTGGCCACAGCCAATGCGGGGCGCTGTCGGGCGCACGTTCATGGCGTGCAGCGTGGGAGACGTGCGCGGATGTGCTTTTCTGCGAGGTTGACTCATCTTGAGAATGTAGACATTTCCAACACTTTTTTTAGTCGCCAACCCTATGCTTTCAGGGTTGTTGATGTAAATCCCTACCCGCTTACTAACAGGAAATGACAAAAAAGGCGACTGGCCAGAAAAACCTGACTTGACACAACCCCTCGGCAGTCGGTGAATACCCTTAGAAAGATCCGTTGCCGATTACAGTCGCACTGGATGCGGCATCATACGGGGCATCAGTGCGACCAGGCCTGAACAGGGTTTTGGTAGGTAAATTACTTGGTCTATCTCATGGAATGTTAACCGTAATTCTAAAATACCTTTTCGGGTATAAATAATTATTTAGGTGGGGTTTTAAGGCTGAATGTCGTCTAGCATAATCCCAACATATTTCGGACATGACAGGATGCCGGCTGTCGAATGAATTTCTTTCCGGCCGCCTGCAAAAGCGACCAGATAAGTTCTATAAATTTTTAAAATAGATTTTCGAGGCCTTTATACATTTCTGTAGTCTTTTTTTCAGAAAACATGAATAAAAATATTCTTTATTGTCCACATTACCATATTACGTCTTCTTTACATTTTTATCCCTTAAGGATGGATATCTTTCAGTTTTTAAACTTTTTTTCAATTCACGAATAATTTTAGACTTCGACCAGCAGTTGCCCTTATGCCTAAGGGCTTCCAATATACATGACGTTTATTTTCCATCTAAGGTAAATCGTCCATTTCTCTGCCCCATTAAGATGTCATATTAGTGTCACTATATATGCGGCCGATGTTGTATCCTTCATGGGCAGTATTAGTAAACAGACAGATACGAGAGCCTGTGAATGGACATTTCTACGCTCTTGAAAAATCTCCTAATCACAAATCATTTTAAACCGAAAGATACTCTCAATCCCATTCCAAGAGAGGATAGCTTTCGACTTGCAAAGTTTTTAATTTTGTGAGCATGTAAGACCACGAAATGTCTATTCCACTGGTATCGTATCTAAGCTTTATTTATGCTCCTTGTGAAGCATTTAACGTGGTCCGTCGATAACGGACAATTTTATGAGCCGTACATAGTATTCTCTTAATGAAATCGAGAAATTTGTGATTTTCCTTGCATGCGAAGTATACAACTTGTAAACTGTAAACCCTAAACGTATATGCAGGGGCAGATCGGTTTCCAAATTATTCGGGAATTGAAAAAAATTCGTAAAACCGAATTCTATCCTTGCTTCGTGTAGGAACTTGGAAAAGCTAATTTATTCAAATCCCCTTTCATCGCATACAGGCCGGCCAAAGAACCTCCACCCGATGAACTTTGGTGCATTCTGTGTACAAATTCAATAGGCAAAAAATGGGCTTAAGGAAAAATTTGCTTAAGAAAAAATTTAGTGAGGCGCCAACTCCAGTAGTTATTTTTACCGAAAAGGCGCGCAGTCAAAAGCCGTTACTTTGGCGTGCCTGAAATACCTCGGGGTGATATAAGAGACCCACGCAATTAATTCTTTCAAACCGGGCTTAGCCTACGTTTCATGAGCCACGTCACTTACTGTATGGGTGATTGCCTCGCAGGATTGATGCCCAGACAGTGCCCTGGATGTAGTAACACGGTAATGAACCGTAGAGACGTTTCAGAGCGGCCAGTATTTTCTATTATCCGGTCTCTGTGGGTGCTGATAGGGGGCTTTCAGTGAGAATGCTGGACGCGGTCCTAGTCTTTTGATGTACGGGACTTTAAAAATCTAGCCTTCTGGCAGCGATTTTTTTCGTGCAGGTTTTGGTAGCGAGTTTTAAGGGCGTCTTTTTGAACTAGATGAAACATATATCCACGCTTTGTGGCGCTTGCACCCTTCGGCGGGATGCGGCTGAGAGGCAGATAAAACTGAACGCTACCTCAGTGAGCTCTATCTCAAACTCATATCTCTCCTGTCTGATGACACTTAGCATGTGGGATATGGCTTTTCCAGTCTCCCTTGTCTTAGCTCGTGTAGGCATGTGGTGAACGGCGTGAGCTCCGGGATGGAATTCAAAGGCTTAACGGAACGTCCCTTCTTTCCATCCTAGAATACCGACAGATCAGTGGACATCCTTTCTCCTCCACTTGCATTGACCTTGATTGCAGTGGACAGATCCTGTGTCGTATAATTCAACTTTTAAGGCAGGCCAAAAACTCTGAATCACCGAACTCGTGTGCCCCTCTTGCATCTTCCTCGTCCAGGGTTGAGCTGTGTGCCTGGTAGACGCCAATCTGGGAGAGGGGTCGTCTTCTACCAAGCATCTGTCATAATTCAGCATTATAATACAGTTCGTCTCCATATACCTCCCACTCCCGCCTATCCTCTCCTTTTACTTCCCTAGGGTCACATCGAAAAATGCGAACAAACATGTCGAAAAACCAAGGATGTTGGCCACGTTGTTGGTAAGCCCTGCATGCTCTGCTTCCCAGTCCCTTCCCAGTCCTTCCTCTCAACTAAAAGCAAGCTAATTTGTTTCGAATGATAGCGAGCGCCCGCCAGGCGTAGAGAGCTTTCTGTTATTTGTTAAGTTGTTGTAAAATCGCCCCCTGGTTCAGGCACTTTTGCAGGACCGGGATGTGACGATGCCTCAGTAGGCGACAAACGCGTTACTGATTTACCCCCTGCAGGGTGTTGGACTGAGACCTCAGCAAGCGTGCGGCAGGAGGTTTTCGCGCTTATTTCAAATGTCTGGAAACTTGCTGGGAAGTGAACTCAAATATCAAATGTACTAGTACTTTGCCAGAGACACCGGGGAGGGGGTTATGTTCTGCGTGGCCTAACACATTTCTCTTGACGATGACCCTCCGAAAGCCGGAAAGCCTTTGTAACGGTAATTCACACCACAGGATGATCCGATGAGGGAGCAAGAACCGGGCCCTATTAACCACCCTCCGACCCCGACAGTGAGGCAGTCGGGTGTTGACCACCTCAGTATGTTCAATCAGATTTGGTGCCATAGCTCCTTGGTTTTTGACGTTCACTGGAAGTACGGTTGTCTGGATAAAGTTTAAATTGGTACGTCACAGAGTTTTGAGTGCCCCTTATTACAGGTAGTCCTTTCGCTAGATGCCAGAGAGGTTAGGATTAAAGTTTTGACCCAAGCGTATTTACGTTCACTACCCCTGGAATTTAGTGCAAGGCCTTCTGTACTACGCGGTTACTTATACCCGTATCCGATCGTTGGTGCTACCATTTAAGAAGGCTGTGGCTTGCGCTTTCGGAGGGCTCCCGCCTTCTGACCCCATAAAATCCCTCCAAGAGTTCCCGCCTTTGGATTGTCTACCGTTTGAAACAAAGAACTCAGTGTTGAGCAGAAAGCTCCACGAGGAATTTCAAAAACAATAAAAAACGCAATTGTTCAAGAATAATATGCGTTGGCCTCCAGTTGTCCTGTGTCTGCCTTGTTGTCATAGCATGGTGGGTGTGAAAGAAGAGGGAGGAGAGAGAGAGAGAGAGAGCGGGATAGGCGTGGATGCCAAGCAATTCTGCTTCAGTCTAGGTATTCATGCGCAAGTCTGTACAGCCTCCTCTCCAGCACAGGGCTAATTCTTGGCAGTCGTAATGGACAAATAAACCCCACTACCGGTAGAATTTAGGTTTAAATCGTAGCCGCCTTCCAGTGGATGGGACATTTTGTCCATTATGCTCGTCATTGAAGACCACCGGAGCCTAGCTCATAACTCTGGACGGTGAAGGCGATTTACGCAGCGTCTACCTCACTCCTTCTTTCCGCATCCATCAGGTTCCAATAGCTCGGTGACATCATTTAAGTGACTGGTTGCAGGCATAGGCGTAAATGGTTAACGGGGTTAGCGCTTGCCACGCGTGTGGTGGCTCCCACCAACATCCTACCTGGCATTTGACTTCACGGTGGAAGGGGGGGGGGGGCGCTTGTCTGTTCTCTCGTCCAAGGGAGTTCTCATTTGGGCCCACAGTAAAAACGAGTTACTGCAAGCCCCTCCCCCCTTTGCGTGCCCTGATAGCTCCAACATCGACACCCTTACTATAGTGCGGAATGACTTCAATAGTTTAAAGTGCGTACCCCCATCAGTCACGCCGTGCTTCATTTGTGCTTATTTAACGCTTGTAGAACATTTGCCCGCTTCCTGCTTGGCAGTATTATTTGCATGCAGGGGTTTGCTACGCGAGAAAAATGTCTCGTCCGTGGACTGACTTCCGAAGGATCTACAAGACTATCTGCTTGTATATGAGCCCTTGTCAACTTTGTTAATCCTCTTTCGGTATCAGCTGACGAAATTAAGGAGCTTCTAATAACTAGGATCTCTGTAACCCGACCCAATGTGTTAAGCTCTCCGTTTTTTTGAACCTACATGACGAGCAGATTTAGTTGCTTATTCTATATTATTTCTGACGGCTTCTGATTTTAGCGTTATTTCCGGTGCCTGACTTGCACTTCCGAAGTACTGCCCACTATAAAAGTCGTGCGATTTTTATTGTCTGTTTAATCGGGATGACGTGTCATTGGTGTGGCTTGACTTAAATTGTCATTTCCTTTGTCGTGTTATCTGAGCAGCCTTTTTCAAGCCTGCCAATACGAGGTCCTTTTCTTACATCTTTTTCTAATTTGTCCACAGTCTTTGTCAGGGGGTAAAATTACGATGAATATAAACCAACCTCCTCTCGAAAACTAATGTGTGTTAACCTTGATACTTAATTTGATTAGGAAGGTTGTAATATATATTTATTAGTGGTACACATGACG
Source organism: Schistocephalus solidus (assembly GCA_017591395.1). Classification (NCBI taxonomy): domain Eukaryota; kingdom Metazoa; phylum Platyhelminthes; class Cestoda; order Diphyllobothriidea; family Diphyllobothriidae; genus Schistocephalus; species Schistocephalus solidus. Next base: position 211,411 of record WEDG01000464.1, on the reverse strand, counting down.
ACGTCATGTGCAACCTGATGCTCATCCATCAGCCTACAGCAAAACAGGTCGCCGCATCCACCTTACGAGCACTTCCATCCCACACAATTCTTTAACCTACGCAGAGCACACGTTCTTTTTCTCACCACCATCGGTATGTCACGTCTAGAAAAAAAACGGATTTTATTGGATTTCATGAAGAGCTTCCTTTAAATTAACTATGAAAAACGGGTTTTTTAAAGGAAATGTCATACACTAGGGAGACATTTGATACATTTCCTAGTAGTTATGTTAGGGTATTAACTGAAGACAGCAAAAAGAGGAAATATTTTGGGCGTTACTGCTGAGCCGCCCGCCTGTGTATTCCTTTGAGTCGACTCCGGTATGCTTCTGTGACATTCGTATGCTTACTACAGTCGGAATCAATTAAATTGCGTGGTTTAACGTCTGTGCAGAGGGGTATAGTCGACAGTTCTTTATGAAAATAACCTTACAGCACGTTAATTCCCATTGCGCTTTCCTGTCTTACCTAGTTCCTAATACACTTAGCGATGTCCAATTCCGAACGTTGACTTCCTGAAAAGGGGCTCTCATAGAGGGATTTACTATATGCCTGCCACCTAATCTTATGTTACCGGCATCCACATCTGCTGGAAATCTACGGAGCAGTCCTCCTCTGAGTTCGCATTATGATTGCCCAAACTGGCTACGCTTTTGTTTCAGAGGCAATTTTGTATCTTTAGTCCTCTGTATTTGTTTCTCCTCTTTTTATCGCCTACTAGATTTCCCGGAACACTGGTCCTGGCTGTTCCCGGCACAGCAAACCGCGCCCACCCACATTCGCGCACTTTGAACTGCTAAAATCTTGCCATGCGAACCTAACCAGTCTTGGCATTCGTAATGCGGTGACGCTCTTTTTTGCCTGCCGCGCAGACGGCTCCTTGCATGCCTGGTGCCTCACAACCGACCTTCTTATCGCAGAAGGTTTGTCTCTTTTTACCACCACCCCCCTGACTTTTTTCCTGCCCTTCTCGGGCTCTCATTTGGTGGTCGCATGATAACCGCACTCCCTTCAAATTTCGTTGAATTTGAGTGAGGTCGGCCGAAAGCTGCTGCCACTGAGTATATCCAGAATTTGCGTCCAGACGCGCCTTCTCTCTGGATGTGTGCCATGACCCTTTTTCTCCGGGAATCTTTGCCTTTATTACTCTAGTTCCTTCCTCCGGTGATGCCTTTAACGATCGTGCTTCGCCGGAATTCTTCCGCTGTTTAACACAGCTGCGAGGGGTCTGGCTCATCAGTGTGTCCCCCGGCATTCCCTGCGTACTTTTCTATAGATACTGCAGTTTAGAGATTGCTGCAAAAACTATTATTTTGAAAAAAAATACAGGATTCAGACTGGTTTGGGAGTTTTTCTCACGATCCACATACCTTCCATTTGGGGGCACCGTTGTTGATGTTCTGGGTTATACCAAGTCAACAACCGGAACGACCGCTTGACGCCAAAAACGATTAAAATCGATGCGTCTCTTAAGTGAGAACGCTCACTTTTTCTGCGATATGGCACCTTTTGCATATGCATGGGCATGAAATCCTGTAGTATTTCGCTTGAAGTTTTACCTTTACCCGACTTAGCGAGATTTCATACTGCCACTTAATAAACAGTTTGACCTTTGTTGATACTATTTAAAAGCTCAAACGTGTTTCGAACATTTTATTGCATGGCCAGACTGAGCTGGCTTAGGCTTATCCGTGATTACTTCCCCCCCCAGCGCTCACTATGCGGTTTCTGGCATCTAATTTTTCAAATTTTTCATCATAGAATTTAACGCATGTGGACTGAGCCGATTCTTAACTAGAGATTTCGTTCCCGTTAAGTTAGCAATCAATAATAGTACGCAATTTTTGAACTGAGACAGGTGGACTTTGGTTCAACGCTAAAAATATTTATCCTGAAATTAACTAGCTATTTCTTATGACTGTTGGATTTTAAAGATCATGTTATCGAGTAAGTGCGTGTTTGTTACATGGCAGATTCTTCGGTGCCGTCGATTGAACCGTTTCTGAGAAGCAGCCTCGTTGATTGCTGGCGGAGCTATCGCGAATCCCATACGACTACCTTCTTTTCCGTACGTCTCTTTTTGTCCCCCTTTTCACGGGTTTTTCTTTCGGCTGTGGTTATTGAACTATATTAAATAGTATGGCTACTAACGTTTAAGTAAGTAGGCATTAATTAGTGCTTTAACTCTGGCTTCGTGTAAATGCATTTTCACGCATGACGCTATCAACATGATTCTTATTGGGTGCTATTTAAATGGACTGTATTTATTTTGCTAAACGAGACGCTTCGTGATCTTTACTTACTCTTTTAGTATTTATCTACAGAGCTAATGTGTCTACCAATTGGTGTGTTGAGCAGTAGCAGCATGACTAATTTAATTCCCTCTGGTTGTACCGACAGTAATCAGAGATTTAGGTGCATCTTAAACGCCCAAGCACTCCAGTTTAAATAAAAAGGCCTTGACTATTTATACGGTCCCATCGATAGAACATGGAACTAGCAATACCCCCTCCCCCCGTAATAAGGTGAGTTAGTGCTAAATTGCTGAAGGGATAAATATTCCCGTGTCCTAACACTTTACACTAACCGCAACCCAAACCCTAACCGTAATCCTCGTCTTAACCTTATATCTACCCTTAGCTCTGACTTCAACGTTAAACCTAATCTTCACCCTGAAATTTAGCTGAAAGCTACCCGTATTACGGACAATTCCTCGTCTCCTGTTCTGCCGAGATTAGCATATAAGTAAGCTGTACCAAAACAGGCCTCTGAAACTCGATCTATTGAGAATACGATTATTTCCTCATTCGGTCTTTTTTTCTAACACAATCTCTTTTTTCCTTGAGGTCAGGTTTCCACTGACGCGGGGTCACCCCCTGCAACGCCATCTGCTAAGTCCACCAAAGCAGTGGTCACATGCTGCATAATAGTGTACTCCACTTCGGAGAACGCGCCTTTTCATGACAACCATGATCGTCAGTCTCTGGCCTCATGCCCACCCGCCCCACGTCTCATACTAGGTCTGGAATCGGGTGAGATCCTCGTCGCCCCTCTCTCCGACTTTCTCTGCTCTCTCCTCTCCTCCTCCACCGCCGCCGCCGCTTCCTCTTTCTTGCGGACCCCAACGACGGCGGGTGTCCACGTCAATGGTGACATCTCGTTGACTGGATTGCGGCACCGCAATCACTACTGTCTGTCTGGTCATAAGGGTGCTGTACTCTGTCTTCTTCACCCCTATGGCTTCAACTCTCAAACCAACCCCACTTCCCGGGGTAGTGCCAATAACTCCCTGCTGGCACCCTTCCGTCCTAACATTCTCTGCTCCGGTGGCGTGGACTGCTCAGTGCGTATCTGGGACCTCGATCCACATACCGGCTACTCCGACCTCACGCTCGCCTGTCTGTGCGTTTTTTACTGTCACGCAGCCCCCGTAGTTGGCCTCGTGGTGGGTCCACCCTCGGCTTGCCGGGGCGCGAGAAGGTGCTCGTTTTTATCAGTAAGGGGACCACCGACACTTGCCTGTATTCTCTGCACCCTGCCTCCCCCCTTTACTTGTCTGGTACTCTTCTGAGAGGAGAGGTTTCTGTCAGTGTTGGGTGTATTTTTATTGCAGAGTTGCATCTGCTCGGTGGATCATGAAGGCTCGGTGGCTCTGCTCTCGCCACAGGACAAACAGTTGGTTCTACGCGCACGTACTGGTCCTGGCGGTGCCGTTGGGGCCCGCGTGCACTCTATTGGTTGGCGTCTGCCGGAGATGTTGCTTCTGCTCCTGGACGAAGATGGAAACCTCACCATCTGGGATGCGGCCTCCGGTCGTCTGGAGAGGTTAGTTGTTTTCGCATACGTTGGTTACCCTTTCAGGACGGTGGGGTGGGAGGAGAGGCGCAATTACGTGTATTTTCTCTGACGGATTTCATTTTTAGCAGTTACTAAAACCGTTTTCTGCGTCCATTTTGTCCTTTGAACTCAGTTCCCCAAAGTAGAGTATTCGTTGTCCACATAGGTAGTTTATATGTTTCGCTGAGTCCTGAACACGGTCAGCTGTTCGATACCTGATTTGGTTGTTGTTGTTGTTGTGGTGGTGGTGGTGGTGGTGAATGCTCCCACTCCCAAGCATTCTTGTTTCGTGAGCATGGTTAGGGGAAGCATCCGTCGAAAACCGTTGCCATTCCATCACTGTCATAGCAACGCAGCCGTCGCGACCACGTTTCAGACCAATAACCCACTTTTTCAAACTGGTTTTGCGGCCACACGGAACCTTTTTGAACTGCCTTTGAATTCCGTTGCCGCGTTCGGCTTGTGCCATAAAATGCAATCGGACTGCTTTCAAGCTTTAAAAGTCTATGTTTTAATGCATAAGCAGGAGGAGATTGCCAACAAAGGCAAGGGATACCGGAATGGTAATTTTTGGCTTAGTGTTCCCCCTCCGTCAACCATCCTCTACGCCTGGTTTGGAGCACCTGAAATTCGAACCTGGAATCTTTGGCCATTAAGTCTAACGCCCTACTAGTGAGCTACGTGTCCATTGTCCAGTCCGCATACATTGAGACGGCGCGTTTTCCAACAGGTGTCCGAGGCTTCTCTACATCCAATCTGCACACCTCTTCGGATGCCCTAGGAAACCGCCGACCCTCCCGGTTTTCATCAACAAAGCTGTGGACAGACTGGGACAAATGCGGCTTTGTGTCTATTTTTACTCTCGCCAGTCAGTACTCCCCCTCTACCCTCCCGATCAGCCCTTGCGAGCGGAACTGTAAACGTGCACACTCGCACTGCGCAGACCACCAGGGTTGAGTCTAGTTGACGGGTGCTCCCCAGCGAAGTTCGCCAGTGCGTGGCTACCTGGAGCCTGAAAAGTTTCGTTGGGCCTGCTTCTGTCTGCTTAGCCCAAACACACAGACCGAACAGGCTCTTGTCGCAGATGTTGGCCGTTAGTATGACTGGGAGAGGAGACTAGTAAAAAGCCAGAAACAGCCGTGGTTTCGACCTCCCTGCGTCTGTCGATCCACTTGTGTCATTTTTCAAAGCTTGGTCGCTTTGCGACTGGGTGAGTGTTTGCTCTTCCATGACTTCAACCACGTTATTCGAAAACTGTTCGTTTTACGAGGCCACCCTGCATGCGGTGGTACGCCGACTCAAATTTCCTAACCTACTGCAGTATGTATGGATCACGTTGCGCAGCTTATAAACATTACTAATAGGCTGGCGTGTAGTATACTATGTAAATTATAACATGAACGTCTGAAGAAGTTTCATAATTCTTCAAATTGAATAGGTTTCTTTTAAGGAACACGTTTGTTCCCTCAAAATGAGCAGATATAATGCTATGTTTGTCCACTCGCCCGAGAATGTATGCTTGAATCCATCTAATCATAGGCAACACCTTCTAAAATAGGCAGTTTATTTAAGCATTCTTTTCGAGTTTGACTGGCACAAGCGACTGGAAGGATTCTCAACCGTAAGCTTAGTACTGACCGATATTGAAACCTTATTAATCGGAAAACAAGCTGGGGGGGATGACAACCAGTCCTTAACGCGGTCCGGCGTCTGCTGTGATTTCTCGGTCAATTTTGCGTACGCAGGACGCAGGCGTGAAAAACATTCACCCTTTTCCTTGGAACACAACTAGGTACGAAACCGGAGCTCAGGCGGAGGACCTCTTTCAAACTGCCAGTGATATCCAGCTAGTGACTCCCTCGCTCTCGACCTGGACACCCGTCCTGGCTGCCCACCTCTACTACCGCGGCGGCGGTGGCGAGGGTGGATTTGTGCACGCCGTGTCAATTAACGAAAATGCCGCAGCCGGCGCCTCCTTTCTCACCCTCCCCTCCAGTCTCCTAATCGACCGGGTGATCTTAAGCACCCGGAGGCCTTTGCTGCGCCAGTGCTTCTTCAGGCGGTCGCCTCCTGCGTGACTTCGGGGGCCCAGGACCGCAGGGCTGAAGGCGACGGTGTGGACGAGGAGGAGGACTGTATTGTGCATGGACCCGCGGCCTTTGTCTTTCACTTCGATGTCGAAGCCCTCGTCAGTGAGTAGTGTTCAATTCTCCCATCTCTTTCGAGTACGCAGTGTTGGCCAAAGGGAGGGCGAGAGCGGATCCCTTTGACGGGCCATTTTTTTGCGCCGTCAGACGTTAACGTTCGCTTAGAATTGTTTATTATAGTTTGATCTTTGTAAAGCTTACTTATATGGTTCCCCGCGGCAGGACATGGAATACCAACTGACTCTAGTACCAGTGGCTTTGCGCTGAATCCCAGGGAGTTTACGGGGTGAGGATTAAGGTCAGGGTGACAGCTAGGGTTAGGATTACGGTTAAGGTTTGGCTAATGTTAGGGTTGGGATAGGGGACTATTTCCCCTTCCTGGAATTTGGCGCAAGGCCACATTTATTATTTAAGTGGGGCGATCCTGATTAGGGGCCATATAAGCAACCCTGACCTTAATCTGAATTATTACCTGCATCTGTTTGGACACTGCTGTACCGCGTACAACACTGCCGGTCCACTATATTATGTCTGCCCCTCAACCTCATCTTGTTTCTTTCAAACCGCTGCGATTTCTTATTTCTAACAAGCACAATCATAACGATCTTTGCATCCATGTCGTCAATGTCTGCGTTTAGCACCGAATTTGGTTCTCTCCAAGAATCGATAAAAAACTAAACCTGGTCGTTTTCTCTAGTCGTTACAATAAACGAAATTATGCGCAGTTTATCCAATGTTCTGATTACAAAATGGTCGAATGCTACGAGTATGAGTCGAAAGCGAGAGAGAGAGAGAGACACAATTAAAACTTTTACGCGAAGGCTGTTACGATAAAGCCGACTCTCCTTGCCTCTTATTTACTTCGCTACTACCATACTCACCGTACTCCCTGAATAAGTATTAAGTTATTGTAGACTTGCACTGAATCTCTTCCCTTACCCACCTGTGTCCGGTGTCAAGACGACCGGAGACGTGGTCGGGCCCACAACACACACACACGGTGATTTACCCACGTGATGGGTCGCCCTTAATTCCTGGCATTAACAAACTTATTAATACGATTGTTACCTGAGTGACCGGTGGCATTTTAGTTATCCTTGTCTGTACGGCGCGTGCAATGCCCCAATTTTCGAGGGTTGTCTTGACAGGCAAGGTTAACCTGATGGATGTTTACCGCTGCTCATATCACTTAGCCCCCGCCACGGATTAATAGGTGCCCGCCCAGGCTGGTCATATTACACGAGGTTAATCTAAGTTGACGTCAAGCAGATGCTCCTACTCCAGGACGGGATTTTCAGTAGACTAGCGACGTACCTTCCATCAGGGCGAGACGTGCGTGGACTCGGTCTTTGCAGTTTCCACACCTCGCACGCACCTCATCCATTAGCGTTCTCCTAAGAACCAAATACGCCGCAGTGTTTTGGGAGCTGTTGTGTTCTGAACAATTTTCGCAAATTTTTTTGGCTTAGTGTTTGATGTGGGGAGGGGGGTTGGGCGATCGATCGTGTTGACGTTGCTGTGGTTTTAAAAGTCTCTGACATAACCAATAGGGGCGTTACATGCAAATTATCAGTATGGTGAGCAGCTGGTTGCTCAGTTCAGTATTTCGCCCCAAGTATCGTCTTTTACCCTCAGCACTTCAACCCACTTTTTGCTTGCGTGTTATCAAGCATCTATGGTAAACAGTATATACTTAGACGATTTTTGTACTTTTCAAATCGCGAAAAATGACGCTCTTGATCTAACTAGTCAATTATGGCACTGGGTTATAGTGTGATTTGATTTAAAAGACTTGTGATTTGTTACTCTCTCCATTCCAACCAGTGAGCAAGACTGGCAGTCTAATCGCGGCCGATACTGACCGATAGAAAGTAGGCCGAGGAAGTTCATTGTAAAACCTCGTTGCGCACCTCAACCGTTGCCTTTTCTCATAATTTTCCATTTTTATTTTTAGGGAATCTTCTTGCCATGGCCTCACCCGAGGTAAGTCATCAGCATGTGTCGCATTCTGCAGTACCGCCGTTTTTCCGATCCTATGGCCTCTCTGAGCTGGAATAAACTCCGTGCCTGCCCATATTCCGCCTATCCTACAGCGTCCTAAGTCGCCTACTTGTTTACCAACCTACTTTTAGGGCTGACAGCCACTGTTACCCATAAAGTACTTCCGGACTGTTCCGTCGATTCACTTTATATTCCAGCACCGTTGTTTAATGCCGTTACATGACCTCGGACGCATCTTGGAAGTGTTTAATGTAGTGGGCGCAATCCTGGATGTCACTATCCACGTATCTATGCCTAAATGCGACTCCTATGGAAATGATGTTTTAGCAAAAAAACGAAAAATCCTTTTAAGTTATCAGGTCAGGGATTTTATTTGCCTGATGAGAAATCTCTGAACACCCACATTCATCTTCCGCCTATACATCAAGCCCCACGAAATAATTCTGGTTATTAAGGGATTTTGGTAGATTTGAATAATTCATTTGACTCACTTGTGAAAACTCGACCGCCTCGCTGGGATTCGAACCCACGCCAGCAAGGGGAAAGGCTCTAGTCAACTGAGCTGCGAGGCCCCACTGGGAACGGTGAGTCTAATCACACTTAGGTCAAGTTAACCGCCCAGTCTACTAAAGCCTTCCCCTTGTTGGCGTGTGTTCGAATCCCACCGAGGCCGCCGAGTTTTCACAAGTGGGGCAACTGCATCATTATGATCAGTTTTTAGTCTGTAAACGCTACTTTTGTTGCATCTGCAAATGAATTCTTATGAAAGAACAAGTGATGAAATCGTTGTCCGATCCGAATATGTCTTTCCATAGTCTCGGTGACGTCTGCTGAATTGTGTTTGCTTGATGTTTACGGCTTTATTCGCTCGCATGTGGACTTCCTATTTACCTAGTCGTCTATTACTCCTTCTTGTCTATGGGTTATTTCTCTATCTAACTATTTTGCCAGTCCTCGGACGCACTGAACACACCGTCAGACTACGCTTCTGTGCCCCTGGGCCTTTCCTCTTGCTGGGAATTAACACGCCTCCTTCTCTCCCTAATCTGTCCCCTGGAGGCTGTGAACGACATGGATTCTGGGCTTCTCCGCTTCTTGGGCTCCGTCTCCTGCCGTGTGCCAGTCAATAATCCTCCCTTCGGCGCACGCGAGGAGCGCTTTCAGTTTGCCTGTGCCTCTGAAGGGGGTTGCCTCACGCTGAGGCTTCCAAGTGGGTTGCCCTGGGCAGTGTTCTCGCTATATCTCTCTCTCTCTCTTTTTTATCCTCTTCTCAGGGAGCTTTGCTGTGTCCCCCTAGTTCACGGAGTCTAAACAGATGTGCGCCGCCGTGGGCAGGCGAGCCACGACCTACTTCCTAAGGTTAGGATGCGAGTTCTGAACTGTAGTTTGAACGTAGCTGGCGGGGTATGGCCAGCCATAGCGGGCGAAATCAGATGATACTAACTGGGCTGTCTTTCTAACACCCATAATTTTGTATCTGAAGCTCAGCACGGCTGTGAAGTAGGCACTCACGACAGTTTGACCATCGTTTCCGACACTCCACCATGTACTGCCCAGCATGTGGGGCGCTTAAAGGAGTTGGCGGTGGTCATAGGCTTTCGCAGCATCTATTGCACTCTCTCCTCCTTCACCCACCTGGTCCGGTATCAAGATAGACCCAGGTAGGCCGGTCGTTGGATCTAGCTCAGGAAGCCGGTACAGCGTGAGCCGGCACCTAAGTGTGTTAGCACACCTTTGTGTAGCTTTTATTAGGGGTGTGCCTACCAGATAACGCCTGCCATGTCCTGACGTAGCCTCTTTGTTGGTCAGCGCATCCGCCGCACAGCCCGGGAGGAAATAACCAGGTCGTGACATGCGAACGCCATGTTCGCCGGTTTGTCGAGGCCCGTGCTAATGGAGTCTTGCTATTAGAAGACAAAGAGGCGGTGTGAGGTCAGTGCAGCGCAAAGTCTGTTTGACTGTATCCCAATTTCGGCCAAACCCCACTGCACCCAGAGGCAGTGTCGGTCCTTTTTGTTTTCGATGAAGGGTTGATAGCTGCGTGATCAGAGATTGTTGGCTGCTCTGTTTCTGAAACTTTTTTACATCTCGCGTGAGCAGGAGGATTGGTATCGTACCAAAAACAGTCACTGCGCAGTATTCATGCGCTACGGTTAGAGGGTCGGTTCTGTAGGTCGTTAGTCTCGTCGTATGAGTCACAAACCACCAATGTCATGCGGTAGACCACCAGGCCGACGTGTGAAACTCGTGCCAAGCCTTTTCTTAGCTCTTTTAACCTTCGGTAAATACAAACTTAATATTCGTAAAATATTCTTTAAAGTTTTTTGCTGGTGGTCCTGAAGTCATCAAATTATTTTGACGGATATGCATGAGGGGTTTTGAGGCTCGTCGACTTCGTTATGCATCATTGTGTGCTGGCTTATAATCAGTGCTAAGGTCTTCATGGGCTTCATGCGGATCATTATATTTATAAGTGCCAGTCGTTGTCGTTCACAACTCCTTTACAGCCCTATTTCCTGTCACAAATCGCCAACTTACAGATTGATTGGCTGTTATTCAACTTTTGTATATTTCTATATATATGAAATGCTACTCCAGTGAAACTTGTAACATGTTTATTGGGCACAAATTACTGAATTGTCTGACAAATTGAGAGTACTCACGTGTTTTTAAAGTGCCTCCTTTTCTCAGCCTGGCTATATTTTCAGGCGCATGTTGGTCAGGATGCTGCTTGAATTTGCCATCCAAAACAACAGAATGATGTTTCCACCCCGAAATACTTCGCTCGAGGAACGCAAATCATTGGCTTGTCCCGGAAAAGTAGCTTTCATCAAGGTCTACGTAGGCTCGACAAAAACATACCAGAAGCCAAGTTCCAAATAAGCGTCATGTCTCTTCGTAGTGTTCAAAAAATGCAGTGTTATGTGGCACCCAATCAACCTAGTATTGAGACCTTGGGGTTGTTAACGTGAGATCAGTCCTCAGAACTGAAAGGCTTTATATTCTTTCAGGGGTTCTTGCTTTCTGGTTGTCGATCCTCCTACAACAACTTTCACTTGGGTTTCAAGAAACTGGCCCTGTAGTTTCTGTTGAGTTCTTTACAGTACACAGTGCTCCTACCTTGTTGCAGAACCTAAGGAATGTTCCCTCCCTGTTATGCACTTCAACGCTAAACTAGACATCTAATTGTAAACTTTATTGTGACATTGCATATCGCCGGCAGCAAGCCAGCTAACAGCAGTCCATCTAAGGTCGGATGAAATTCGACGAGATGCGCACTTTAATCAAACCCAGTTAGCAGGCGATCATGTCTTTTTATGCCCATATCATTGTCCATTTCAGCCTCAGACCCCTTGTCCACGGCGCCTTCCATCTACTCTCTCCCCTCGTCAATCGCTACCCCGCTCTATCTTTCCATAATGTCAGTAGCGGAGTCCCTCTGCTCTCTGCCGTCCACACGCGCGACTGAGCTGGTCGGTTCCGCCGCTACCGCAGACGGTCGCGAACCTGTTGCATTCCTGCGCGCACTAGCTCTATTCTTAACCCGGCAGGTCACTGCCGACCTCTCTACTCACCTCAGGGCACCGGCAACCCTCTCTTTTGACGGTTGCCATCTCAACTTGTGCCTGCTTGTATCCTTCTGGCAAGCGAAGTGTCTTCAGGTGGGTCTGGCTTGCCGTTTCCGGTCATTTGTTTAATTCAATCGGTTTAAGTGCCGGTTCAGTGCCAGGAGGACAATCGATTCCACGGCCACAAGTCGCCCTTAGCTACCGCTCTTTAATCATTTGTTATACGTTCAAATCACAAAAAGTGTGACAGACGTGGTTTTCAGGCGCCCACTCGATCAACCTGCATATCAAGATTATTCAGAACCTTGAAGAGGAAAACCGAACCGAGAAGCTGCCTCGGATCATATTCCTTTGAACGGCCAAGTTGATAGCCGTCCGAGAGTCTCTTATTTTAGCCTTAAGACTTTTTGTGCACCACCCAGACCGGTAGGTCTATGGATACATCATCCATCGCACTATGTCACCGCGAGTGATTCATGTCTGTCAACGGAGATTCGAAGTCCCTCTTATTTTCTTCAATTCCTTAAGAAATAAAGCCTCTTTGGTTGGAGACAGAGTTTACCAGATTAAATTATATTTTTCAACTCGTGCATCTGTTACACAGTCTTACCTGTCGGTTTGTGGACAGCCACATTGCTGATTTCTGCACAGCCTTCCGCCTAGCTGGCGTATGCTTTGTGAGCTGTATTTTCTTGATTTTTTGCTGAGCCCCGAAGTCTGCACGTTTGTCCTGCAGATACGTTTCGCTGCGCGTACACTCATCTACGCCTATTTGGACCTCCTGCCGTTTTCGGCATGGCGTCAATTCCTCAGCCATTGGTCCGGATGCCTGCCTCAGCCACCACCGCCTTCTCTCAAATCTCACCACACCCAACTTCAGGAGGGCAACAATCCGTTGGTTTTCAATGTCAACGGCAGCGGTTACGGCAGTCCCTCCGATGGAAGCTACGAGGAGGGCATTAATTCAATTCAGTACCCCGGTGGGGACTTTTCACCCCGCGCGGACATTCACACCCCCGGCTCCCCATTCCCTTTGCAACCCAAGGATTCTTCCAGCCCAGTGAAAGCCGCAGCCACGTGTCCGTCGCTAGACCGGCTCCTTATGGCACTGACCCTCGATTCCGCCTTTTATGACAACTTTCCACCACCGCCAACGCTGCCGGTCTCGGACCCCACTCTTCGCAATCCGCTCGCCCGGCGCCTCAAGGTGGGTCCTTCTTCCTCGTTCCTCCCCCCGACTCCAGTTATATACACCCGGGTGTTACATGGTTCCTCTCCCTCTATCGCCGACAGATCGGTGCCATCCTGCTGCTGGGTGTTGTGGGTTCGCGAATCAGCGCAGAGGCCCTGTTGGCGCCAGAGGTTGCTGCACGCGATCTCGCGCCCGATGACTGGCCTCCCGCCTCAGGCATATCTAGGCTTGGCGGCCCCTTTCTACGGCCCTTTCAAGTCAACAGGAGGATATGGAGGGGAGGCAGCGCTGGCGGCTAGAAGCCAGAAGGCCAAGCTTTTTGAGGATCTGGAGTTACCACGGCGGGTCGCTCGCCTCCTGGAATCTGTTTTTTCTTGTAAGTGGGTCAGCTGTTCAGCATTTTTTGCGGTGAATGTGCCAGCATCCTCGAGAAGCCCATTCTTCCACGTCAGTGGATGTAGCAGTGAAATAATCACGGTAGAAGAAGTTTACTCGACACTTTCGGTAGCTTCTTTATTGTAGTGAACACTGCGGATAGATCGTGGGGGGCTTTTTCCTCGGCATGCACTGAACAGCGCATAAATTCATTTGTCTTTTTATAACCAAGTTTTTCGGTCACTTTGCCTGCAGATCTTGTGTTGGAAGTAGACGTGGTTTCCGAACTCTGTTCGAGGATTTTCGTAAATTAAAGAAAAACTAAGGGAACAAAAAATGCGCCAATATGATTTGCAAAAGTCCTACATATATGCCCTGACCGTCAATTGATTGTGACATCTACCTTGAATTATTACAGTTTGTAATACGATTTACGAACTTTAATGGCCCCGCCCTTTTTGTCAATTTTTACAGACATTCCTACCCCGAAGAGTGACGGCTCCGACCTGTTTCTTCTCAGCAGTGCTTCAGTACAGTCCTCTACCGTGCGTCGAGCGGCTATTGACATCTTGACACGTGGTTTCGCCGCCTGGGAGCCATACCTTGATGCAGCCCAGTTTGTCAACTCTCTTCTCACCATCTCCGCAGACGCTGACTCGACTTTGGGGATGTATTACCTTTATTCTTTCTCGCCCCGTGTACTACCTGTTTGCCTTCTATTTCCGTACTCCCTTGTGGGCTAGTCTCCTCCACTCAGCCCACTTTAGCATCTCAACCCTTTTCATTTCCTTATTCAGCTTCAAGTTGGGTTCTGTCCTGACCGAGGTCGCTGACTTTGCCCGCTCTGCGCGCCAGGGACTCTGGTCCCTGACCTACGCTCGTCCACATCTCGTGGTGTTGACTCTGTCTCTGGCCCTCCGTCGGCTAGGCCCCCAACTGGGTAACTTCATGGCCGTGGGCTCACAGGCTGCAGAGAAACCGCCAACGCATCCTTCCGCATCGCCCTCGGTTGCACGGGCGCCGACACTGCGTGTGGTCATGTCCTCGCCTGCGCTAGCGGCACCCATTTTTACCCCGCCCACAAATGACTCCTCCGGTCAGCAAGCGTCTTCGACACAGGGTGCGCGTTGTATGACGACCTCTCCCTCCATATCTGTCTCTCTTCCTTCCTCCCTTTCTCTCCCTCTTTCTCTCTACTGAGCATGTATTTCTCCCTCCCTTTCTCGCTCGCCCTCTAGGAGGTGCTGCATCTGCCGCGTTGAACATGCAGCCGCAGCTGCCCCTGTTGAGAGCGCGCTCGGAATTGATTCGTCTCTTTGAGGGCGTGTGTGAACGTCGTCCCGTAGACCTTCTGCCGATTCTGCCCGAGTTTGTGGAGGTGCTGCTAGTCTGTGTAGATCGCATTCGGTTGAAGGAGCGTGGACTGGATGTCACCTTTCCTGCTCTGCAGAGGTTTGTTGCCCCCTTTCTCCTCCCCTACCCCCACCCCCACCCTTTTTTCTCCCATACCTGTAGACAAGGGAACTATTCGACGGGATCTCTACATTGCTTTATTGACGGCAGTAGTGTATGCGAAATTGCAAAATACGCCGAAATTCATGAACAACACTTGTGCTTACATTGATGCATGTATTACAGTAGCAAGTCTTTCCAACCACCCGTACCAATCACATCGTAGGAAAAATGGCAGTTTATATTTGTCTGTGTTCTACAGTCTCTTTCGTTTATTGCGCCTCTACAGTCATATTTACTAGACAATGTCTGACATGATGTCATGTTTGAGCTCAAATTCAGCCAACTTGTGTTTTCCTTACGTGTACTACTTGAGAATGGTCACAATTTATTTTAAAGGTTTCATCGTTTTAAGAACTGTGAAGAACTTGGCGGTAGTTCAGGAATGAATACCTTCAAAGACTGAGGGTGCTGGGATGACCATTTTTGGCGTATTTGCCGTCGTGGTGGGACGCGGTTCTAAGTACTTCCCCCCCCCCGCCTTCTCCCCTCAGTATCATAGACGGCCTTGCACTAAATTCCAAGAGAGGTTGTGATTAGTTTTAAGATTAGGTAGCCCATGACATTAATTGCAAAACCATCTATACCAAAGGGGACACCGCCGTCGTCAGACGGTCCTGCCCAAATCCAGGTTTCACTGGCCTGCGATTCGAACCCAGATTCTTTGGTGATTGAGCGTTTGTCAGTCGGACGCTCTACCACTGAGCCAGCGTAATCTGGATTTATCCCCGATGTTTTACCAGCTGCATGATGGTTCTTCCTGCGATCACGAAGAGAACCAGAGAATGCACGCGAGGGGAGTTGTACTTTACGTAATTCGGAAACCCTGGGAACAGGGTTGCATGTCGAACTGCACAGGGCTCCGAAAGGTACGGGGATAGGAACATTTTTCCCGGTGATCTTGTACAGAATTCCAGGAAGGTCAAATATCGTGTTCTACCCCTAACCCTTCTTTTAAGCCTAACGGTAAGGATGTCTTGTGTGGTCGCTTATACAGGACATGGGGAAAGGAACCGTCCAGAATACATGTGACTCTGTGCTGAATTCCAAGCTAGGTTAAGTTTAGAGTTAGGTTTAAGTGGCCTCGCAGTTTTCATCTTCACAAAAGAGAGAGCAACATCACCCTATTAGCCCATTTGCTGGGGAAAATTTCCAGTGCACCTAAGTACTGAGACCGCACGCAAGCTTTGCATGCTTGGGTTGGACAGTGATTTTTAAATACTTCCAGGCATTATGGACCGCGTTTTCAGTAAGGATGCCCTGTATGGTTGCCTAAACAGGGCACGGGAGTAAGAACCGGCCACAATTTGTGCGACTTTGCGCCTAATTCGAAGGAAATTATGTTTAGGATTTAGGTGAGGGTTTGAGGTTGGAGTTAGAGTCATGCTTAGGCTATGGGTTAAGGTTATTATTGTGTTGACTTTAGGGTAGGGTTAGTGCTAAGGTTGAGGTGACAGTTTAGTTTTATGTTAGCGTCAAGGGACGGGTATATTTACCCTTCCTGAAATTTACCGTAAGGCCACCTATTTTGAGGAGGCGGGGTGACTTCTATCCCTGTGTCTTGTTTAGGCGGCCATACAAGGCATCCTTACCGGTCTAATTTCAACCCTAATCCCTAACTTTAACCCTAAACCAAACCTCCTCGGAATTTAGCGCAAGACCCCGCAATAGGGAAGGTCCTGCCCGGGCAATCTTAGACATGTGTTAACAGGCAAATGACTAAGCACCACGAAACAATGAATTTTACAGAAGCACGCGTACCAAAAATGAAAAATTGCTGACAGCATTTCTGGCAACCAGGATTACTCTTTTAAAAGCAGGAAACAGCAAGCATCCAGATTGCTTCGGGCCGTAGGAATTCTCAGGTGAAACCTAGCATGGTATAGGTTGTGAAGTACCTTCAAATAGCCTTGTTTAATTTCCAAGACAAGTACTGCGCGTAAATCCTTCTGGAAGAAAACTTTGCACGCTCCGTTAGGGCTGAAATCCATCAGCTACAGTGGGATAACTGCGCAATATGGACAAGCTGTCAACAGACAGTAAGTGGTATACAAATACTTAATTATTTACCATGCTGACAACATAGGTACTATATGAAAGTCCACACACGCGTGTTTTGCTGCTGCGATTGTTTCAGGCTCATGGATATGTATTCCAGCGTTCCTTGTGTGTTTTCTGGTATATAAACTCCAGTTCTCATGCTGCCTTGCTTAATTTCCGAGGAAATTAACGTGGAACTTGGAGTAAATCCTTCGGAATAAAGCTTTTTATAGACTCGGTCCGAAAATTTACATGGAGGTTTGAGCTGAAATCTCTCAATTCACCTACCAGAAAACACGTAGGACGCTTGGGGGCGATGGAGGGGCCGAACCCCACTCAGCGGTACAAGGTCGGCGAAAAACGTGTCGGAATGTGTTGCTAGTACTTTTGCTTTGCGTATGGTAAATAGCTAATTTTGCTTTGTCATAGAGCATATTTAGGCACTCCAGTCGACGTGTTAATGCGTTTTGGCCACTTATTCCGATTGGTTCGGCGTTTTGTGTTTAATTTTGCGTCTCGGTGGGTTGTCTTATCTAGGACTCCCTCTGGGGTCTGATACGAGCTTTAGAGGTCTTTTTATTTGGAAAAATGATGTGACTGTTTCTGTTAACCGCCTTCCGCGTCCACCTCTGTGGCACGCTGCCGTCTTTGTAGATTCCACAACGTGGATAGCCATACCAGGGCTCAGAAGATCTGTGTTGGAGGTGCCAACGGATCCCTCACTTTCTTCGACTTCAAAACTGGCCGCTACTTTGTACGTGACTTTCCAACTTTTTTTATTTCGATTACCCTTCATGCAGTCACTCCTCTTTTTTGCTCTGTTTCCTCCTCCCTATCCTCCCTCCACCTCAGTATACGCAGGCTCACGAAGCACCAGTGACCGCGGTCAAGTTCAGCTCTGATGGCCGTCAAATGGTTTCCTACTCTCTCAACGAGAACAGACTCCGTGTCTGGCAGGTAAGTGGGTTTAATCTTTGAGTAAATGTGCGAGGATAATCCCACCAATCAATGTTTGCGTTCCTAGTGTTCTCTGCTGCAGAACAAGCGGCAAATAACCAGCGTATCGGCGATCGTTCGACGTCATCTTGATTACCACTTATTAGAATTTGGCCACGGGGGCAATCGGTGCACCGATAGTTGAATATTTTTCCGGTGTCGCCGAAGTAGTAGTTTGCAAACCCATTATGCTTGCCTAACCAGGTCGCATGGGGCATACGTAGATTAGCTGTATCAGCTCTGCTAGTCACTGCGCTCAATCCCTAGTTGGACAACGGATGGGTGCATGAGAGATGGAAGAGAGAGAGAGAGTGAACTCGATTCTAGGGACTCCGTCCACGTGGCACTTCAGCGCATTTCCTTCCTAACTGTTCGACCGTCGAAGTCCGACGATGTCCACCGTATGCTCCACGGTATGGTGGCGCAGGGACCGTGACTTGCGCTGGATTATTGTGCGAGCAGACTTTCACAGCATCTACCTCACTCTGTCCCAACGTCATCTGGGCCCGATGTCAAGAACTGCAACTGTCTCTAATGCTGGGTTCGAGAGTGAATCCGAGACATCAGGCTAATAAACACCATGTTCCAGTGATCGCCTCTTCTTCTTCCTGTGGACAGTCAAGAAGACTGGCGATGGGAGAGGGCAAAAGCCCACGCGCTTCCAGTCAGATGGATTTCGAGCCGCCGCCTCCCTTTTTCTATTAAATTGCGGTATCTCATGCGCGAACCACGCGTTGACGGGTTACTTAGATTTGTCAACCACCGCGCCCGATGCTCCTCCTCTGCTCGGTGGCCCTGTCTTACCACCGGGCTCAGGCGAGTGCTGGAGGAAGGGAGGCGAAAGTCTGCCATCTCTACAGAATATTTTGCGCATGAAGCACACACCCTACATCCGCCGCATTGTGGGACACACACGATGGACATAACCGTTTGCGATCATCGAACTATCGTTTGAGTTCAATAACGTCTTTGAGAAGGAACAGACGTGGGTAGTTGTATGTAACACTCAATGGTGCCCGGCGGCTAGTTAACCTATTCGTGACTGACTGCAGACCGCTGTGGGTTATAGAGTAAGTCGATAGGGTTTTTCGGTCGGCCCATGTCCTTGCCTAGTCTTGATGTATAAGCTCTTTTCCTATACGTCACAATCTCAGTTCAGTGGTTCTTATTTAGTTACGGTCCACCGGCGAAACTTGTGATTGTAATATTTATTATCGTCATGCAACATAATTCCAAGATATTTTAGGTTCCGGCAGGATGTCGGTTTTGAATACGCTTCCATTCGGCCGCCTGCACTCAATAAAAAACGACACTACTAAAGGAGTACGCAATTTTCATATTGGTCTCCTAGGCCCAAATAAGTTGGACTATACTTTTCTAGAAAATATGCACAAGAATATTCTTTCTTGCATTCATTTGGTAACAAATTACTTCCTCTTCAGATTTACTACTTTAATAACAGGAATTTATCGGTGTATAAATTTATAATCGCTACTTTTTACGACCGTGAAATAACCATCCAGACAACATCACAGGATTAGGAAGCCTACAACATAGTGCACCTCCAATACAAAACTTTACGAGTCCTATATGAAAGCTTCATAGTCAAGAGAAATCGATGAGTTTCATCGTAGAGGACGCATATAGCATGCAATCAGAAATTCCTAAACGCCAGGTCGGTCATTAGTTTTTTCGAGAATTGTTGACTTAAAAAAATAGATATCCTAAAGGATACTCGTTGCATGTTTTCGAACAAACTTATGGGCATTGAAAACCAGCGGGAAATCATGCTGCTTAAGGAGTCATTTTTAGCGAGCGTGAGTTTTTCAGGCTGTCGGAGGAAACCCTTTCAAATACTGGCATCCTGGTGTGACTGAAGTATCTTGCATTTATGCTGCACACTCCTAAATATCACGACCCCAATTACGTAATGTTTCTAAGCCAAAACTCGATTCAGAATTTCAATTAAAATTTCCTGGGCCACATGTGACTAAGACCTATTAACGGCGCGCAAGCTGAGGTGGCCATGCACAATTTATTGACGGGACTGTAAGTTACCACAACCTTCGAGTTAGCAGACTGCAATTTCGGTGCCTGTGTGCCACGCATCGCTGATACCTTCTAACGGCCTGCCTTACGAGACACGATTGTCTAATCTTGATCTGTTTCCTCTGGACTATAGACAGCTACGCGGCGACTTAATACAAGCCTTTCGCATGCTGCGGCTTCAGGATTGTTGCCTTGCATCTGGCGACTTCTTTGAGCTGGCCACTACCACTACTTTGCGAGGACATCCCATTAAACTACGTGTGACAGGTGCAAGACTCGACACAAGAAGGTTCTTCTTCTCCAACAGAGTGATTAAGGCCTGGAATGCTCTGCCGGCTGAAATAATGATGTCCCCATCCGTTGACACTTTTAAGCGGAAGTTTGACCAGTACAGCCATAAGTACCACCACGACATCCGAACCTAACACATTTCCCGAAAAATATTCTCATCCACAATTTACGCGTCATATAACATACTACTCCCTATTTTTGAGTAACATTATTTTATAATTGTTTGTCTGATGCCCTGCAGTGTGTCCGGAAGATAACCCTTTGTCCAACGTCCATTATAGGTCAGCCTTTTTTAATTTACAGTGTCACTGACATCAATAGGGAGCTCAAAGGCTTCGCCTATATTTCCCTTAATAAAACTGAACTGAAAAAAGATGAGGCGTTCAGGCGGTCAATAGTTGTGTGTGTGACGTCAGCAGTCAAACGAAGCTGGAAATTATTCCTTTTTTTGCCTGTATCCATGATAAATTGGTAGAAGTCATTCTCTTGAGTCAGCAACTATGCCATGTCGTAGTTGAAAAGGTGTAAGCCCTTGACACAATAATTGTGCCTACCCAGTGACCAACCGAGCCCGTGGCCTGTCTTCCCAGAGTCTGGTTCGAGTACGAATAACCGACTGGTGGCAGAGTAAAATGATCTAAAGTTGCTATTTGCGTATCCGCAGTAGTTTTACCCGAGTTTGTACCGTTATTTTCGTGCATAAACAATCTGACGCTTTAAACTATCGCGGTGCGCTAAAAGGTTGGAAGGTTGCCAACTTACGAGATAACTCAGACCGCGTGGTCAGCCCAGTGCGTGCGTTTGTGCGGAGTGGCTAACCGAGGGAGCGGGCTCAGAGTCAGGCTGCAATGGCTCCTTAAAGTAGACTTTATGGCATTCCCACTCAGCTGGGATCCGAACCCTTGTGTTGTTTTGGACCACAGCGCGTGGGTTTGCGCCCTCTCCCATTTCTGGTCCTCTTGACTCTGCCATGACACCGGGCCCAGGTTTGGGAGTGGGGCTGAGAGTGAGGTAGATGCCGTGCAAGTTAACTGTCACTATAATCTAGTGCAAGTAACCATCTTTGCACCGCCAGGCTGTGGAGCATACGGTGGACATCAACGGTCGAACTGTCAAATTTCGCATGTTTTACCATAAACTAGCATGGTATGCAAAATTGAGAACACTGCTTTTAGCTGGGAAATTTCCTATTGAGGCGCTTTACATTCTATGCTCCAGATTAGAAAACAGTCCGACCCTTTCTCTCTCTCTCTCGCTCCGTCTTCCTACCTCTTTTATTACTGCTATTGAGCATACCTTCACGGGCTTTCCTTTTTCGTCAACACAGCTTTCCACCTCCGGTCTCTTCGGAATGGGCGGTCAGCAAGTGAAGGCCCTCGCAAATCACCCTCTCCGTCCCCTTGCGCCACCTGGCAGTGCACCAAAACTACACGAAAGGTACCGTACTGACGCTCAGGGCTGCATCGAGGCTCAACTGCCTACCATTTGTCTCGATTGGACGGAGGCCGCTTGCATCAATATCCTCCAAAATGGCCAAAGTATACGTCAAGTCAAGTTATAGGAGAATTTGCCTGCGATCTTTCGTCTCTCCTTGTCACCTTTCCCCCCCCCCCGTTTCCGTGTGTCTCTGTGTCGTTCTATTTACTCGCTTCCCCATATTCAGCCGCCTTTCGTGCTAGTCGTGGCATTTACCGGTGCGGCAGTACAGCTATTTACAAAAATGTCTAGCAACACCTGTATACGCAGAGCCCTTCAACGGGCGTTTGAACACCGTTGTCCAAACAGATTGCTCCCTGTACAAATCCTACTTTCGGCCTTCTTCCAGTGAGAGGTCTCGCGTCTCTTGTTGACCCACATCCGCATCGTCTTAACTGATCGCGATAACCATGGCGTACTCATCTTCACAACCGTCCCCTCCGCCTTTATTTACATATTTTGATTTGAGTCGTGAATACCTCGTCTTGTATTTCTACTCAGAAGATAACACTTCTTTCTTTTCTTCCTTGTTGTTGTGACGCTGCCTTTATTACTTTGCTTATGTATTTGTCCCTGCCAAAAAGTAGATATAAATCTCTCCCGAAAATCGATCGGCATTTTTGATGTCTCGTCTCATCCTCACTTGTTTCGTGTTGCATTATCAACGCCAGCTTTTGCATTACACCTTTTTTGAACATGTCTGCGTTGTCGACATATGTGAGCTGGCCACAAACTAGCCACATCGCATGCTTTAGCCACTCGATACCTTCATTCGGCTCTCCCAACCCGTGTCAAGGCCGGAGAGTTTAACTGGGGTCCAATTAGTCAGCAATCTTTTGGGTCTTGTCGTCTGTTCCTCGCCCTTCCTCGGTTCGAATATAAGGCCTCAGTCCCCCCCTCCCCGCCCTTAGGACGGAATCAGGCTGCAATGGTGGCCTTTATGACAACCCCACCCATTTGGGATCTAAGCTGCCTCAAAGCCTGGTCCATTTTGAGCAAACCAGGCGTGTGGCACGCCTAGCGCGTAAGAGGGTCATTATTCCCGTGTCCTAACATTAACATTCGTCCCAACATAAGCCTACCCTTAAACTTTAAACTTACAGTTAACACTATACCTAAATTTAAACCTAATTTACCCTAAACGTGACCATAACCATATAGCTAACCCTATATTCCATTAGATTTGGCGGAAAAGCACCTGCATTGCTGCGGTTCCTGCCCTCACGTCCAGTTTAGGAGGGAGGGGGCATATAAGTTAGCGGTACCCAGAATCCTGCAATCTTTTTTACGGTAAATCTGATGCGCCGGAATATATCGCGATACGCTACGATTCTTCCAGTGGAAGGTTGCAAATTCACGGGTACCCTCGCTCCTTATTAGGACTGACAGTCGGACTGCAGTCTGTTCCCTCTTACTGTGGCATTTACCCTGACATAATACCCGAGCCGTCCTTGCCAGGGCGGTGGGGAGGGGCTGGTAAGTGTAGTGGGAAACAGGTCGTATGTAGCACGTGTAGATGGGGCTTTTCAGTTTTTAAGCCGTTGTGCTCACGCCCACCGGTCATCCTGACTTAATCTTGCAATCTGAACCAGATGAGCGGGGCAAGAGTGCGTACGGTAGATGCAGCGAAAGTCCTCGGAACTACGTCGTTTGCGACAGTCCAACTGTAGAGGCACAGAGCGCATAAGGAGCTAATTTATAAGAAGTTAGATAAAAAATATATCTAACGTCAGAAATTGAGCTTTAAGTCCTCATTAAGGGACGAGGGGAGTGCCCGATAAGTCCATCTATGTGCATGCCACATTTTGTCCCTACCCAATGCTATATGGTCCGTATAGCTACCCGATTTACCTTTTAAAAACCGTTTATAGTGGTCTGCCATTCAGTTTATCGCAGGTATAAAAAATGGGAAAGTTTCTTTTATCTGTGCAGTGACTCGCTAGTCTGCAGGTAACTTCAAAAGGGTCAATTTAGTTTTAGTTTGTACTTGGCCAGCGAAAGGCACGCACACACATACATACATCTTAACCAGTGAGTTCGTTGCACGTGGAATGCCGGTTTCGCCTTGTGGCGTAAGTCGACTGGCTAGCAAGCTGCCCGCATGCTCGCCGCTGACAATAAAAGAGGATTTAAGCAGCTCTCCGCCGCAATAATCCACCCGCAAACCCTCCTCTGTGTTATAATGCCGAACCTGTTCCTGTGGCTGTTCATCGCTCTACGTATGGCAACTCGCGTGTGCCCAACACACGACTTCGACTTCGATGGACTTAGTGTAGGTGGAGAGGACAGCGACGCTGTGCAACAACAGACGCATCATCCGGCGGAACTGCCCGGGGAGGAGATAAGGAAGTGGTTACGCACCCAGTTCGACCAGATTGACACCTCCAAAGACGCCCAGCTCGACAGAACAGAGTTAAGAACTTGGTTAAGTAAGCTGTTCCGGTAAGTTGGGCAACATCTGCACATCCTTTTTTTCCCCTTTCAGCAATCATCCATTGTAGGAGGGGGGAGTCTTTGCGTAGAGTAGAACCACAAAAAGCAATGTAGACGGTATAACTGAAAGAAGCCTACAGGTGTCTCACCACATGTGTTCGAAGGGATGCGTAATTTTTGTGATCGACATCAAGACGTCTGCTTCCGTCATTTGTAGAAAAAAAGGGTTTAGCACGGTGTAAGTGCGATCTGGACTCTCGGTAATGGTAATAGTCCCGATGGGGACGACTGGTGCTCTTTAATCGCTGCCCGCCTGAGTGGTTAGTAGGCTGCAGACTTTTAGTTCCCTTAACAGGTAACCTGACCGCCGTTCTCTCGGATACGAGGACGTTAGCTCCCAATTAGGAAGGGTGGAGACTTATATTCCTATGTTTGGTGCTTACTCTTTCAATGAAGGACAACACAACATCTCAAAGACCTCTAAGTGATTGACTAACAGTCGCTGGGTGCCTTTACTGTCTCTCAAAATTCCAAATCCACGTTCGGCTAACAAGTGTACGGACCACAGTCAGCACAAAATGTCTCGAAAGACAAGGTGCATTTCTTGCGTATACTGTTTTCTGGCTTTACTAATATTAAATTTACTGATGCTACAAGTTTGCTGCAGTGGTCTACCAAGGTGAACTTTTTCTTCCGAAAAATATATATTATATGTAATGGTAGGTTATGCAGAGCACCAAAAAGGCCAGAAACCCCAGGCTCATCTAATACGGGACCGGTGATACTAGGGGTTTTGCGGGTGGGGAATTACAGAGGTTAATACAAGGTGTATACGGTCCTTGCAAACTTGCATGCGTTTTTCCTTCTTCTCTTTGAATTGACTAAGTTGATGGTGCGCATCTGTTATAAAGGCTCCAAGAATTTTATAGCTATGGCGAATAGCGGCTTGAAAGCCCTGCGATGATTTCATTGCCGGTTTCACCCGCACAGACTTCGGTAGAATCCTGTTGCTCGACACCGATGCAAAAAGGATAAATGTTCTGGCATGAAACGTTCGCGAATCGCAAACTTTTCCATCACCGAACGTAAGCAAAACACGAGCCTGGGGTTTCTGGCTTTCTTGGTGCTGTACATAACCTACCGTTAGCATAGCTTATTTTTTGAAATCCCGGCCACTGAGAGACTTTGGGAAGCACACATAGAAGGTTAGATAGAAAGCACTACTGTCATCCGTCAGTACCCATTGGCTGTACTGCCTTCCCCAGTGGTCTCGTCAAGGTCCCTTTCTTGCTGTTGGACAATGAGCATGCTGCTAATGGACCCAGTAGCGCGTCCAACTAGAACTCGCGATCAGCCGGCCTCCAGTTTACCAGTGACCCACTAAACACTCTTTTTGTGGGGCTGCTTAGTGGAGGAACGGTCTCCTGGACGTTTTCATCCACTTTTCCGGCACACCAGTTTATTGTTCAGGGATTGTGCCGGACGGTGGAGATGGGGGAGGTCGAAAGCCGATATGCAGGCGAACTTTCGCAGGTAGCTGACTTTGCAGATGTATGTATGGTAACACACCTGAAGCTAGTACTTTCGCCTGGTCTGCAAATGACACATTTTCAAAGAACCGAGACCATGCTCCTCTCAATACTGGCCTCCACTGAGGGCACTTCCGCTATCCTCTGTCCTGTAGGCATGCAGGGTATCCCGCAATCGGATCAGCAGTCAGGTTCTATGTTGCTGTTTTTTTCATTTCCTCATAAATAAATGGCTAACTTGGAGTTAATCAGTCTATTTGACGGTTTATAAGCGTAGACTGGAAATTCATATGAATATTTGGGCCGTCTTCTATCAGCCTCAGCAAGATAACCGCGCACTATTCATTAAACTGCCAGCTGGTAGCCAGTAGTATACGTAGGGATTACAGGTGAGACCATATGGATAGCACAAATACTAGCTACCTAGTACCTATGTTGTCACTATAGTTCAACCTGTAACTCCTGAAGAGTTCATGTTCCCGTTCAACAAACGCCATAGGTAGAGCACCGATCTGTACCCCTTCCCCGATCTATCATCCCATAAATTGCTTTTGTATAAAGAATAAGAAGCATGCGAAGCAAACACGTTTTTTCCCTTCCTATATATTTAAAAAACGTTTCTTCTTCTAGTAGGTCCCTACTACTACCACTTCATTATTAGAGGTAGCCTTACGACGGGGAGTTACACATGTCCATGCGTTGCTGCTCAATTGATCCTGCATGTCCGCGAATTAGTTGTTACATGTGTGGTAGCAGTAGTAGTAGTAGTAGTAGTAGTAGAAGTAGTAGTAGTAGTAGTAGTGGTAGTAGTAGTAGTAGTAGTAGTAGTAGTAGTAGTAGTAGTAGTAGTAGTAGTAGTAGTAGTAGTAGTAGTAGTAGTAGTAGTAGTAGTAGTAGTAGTAGTAGTAGTAGTAGTAGTAGAAAGCAGAACAGAAATAGATACTTGCGGATCAGATAACTCTGACTTCTCGACCATGTTATCCAGACGCTGCAGCCGCTTTGTATTGCTACTGGCTACAGACGAGACTGTACGTGCCCAAAACACTCGTCTGAATATGCATTGTCAATCAGTGTTTCACTAGAGCATCTCACTGAGGCAACCCATGGGAATGACTTACTCAAACAGTGAATGGACGCTGTAAGATGTCATACATCCACGGACCACGAATGCGCCCAGCGTCCTACCTCGAAACAAACTAGTTTCGCCGCATTCTACTGCGCCACGATGGTCCAGTAGCAAACTTGTAAACCGGCTGACTCCCAATCTGGCCTATCCGAGCACCACCGCAGCCGTTGAACCGCAATTTTTAATTGGGACCACGTGCGCTCAAGGCGACGCAGCGTGACTTATTCACTTTCCCTTCGTGTGAAAACAATTTATATACAAAGGATACTAAAGCCCTTGTTTAAATTTGTCTTTTACAAGGGACGAGGATATAAGGAGCGCCCAGGAGATATTGGAAAGAATTGACCGAAACGGTGATGGACAGGTCTCATTTAACGAATACATTATTTACACTTTTGGCTACTCGGTCGAGGATCTCGATCGCCTCAGCAAGGACGAAACGACGGACGCGAAGAACCTTATCTCGGTAAGTAGGTGCTGCCCATAGGGTGCTATTCTTTGCGTCCTTTTCCATTTTATCCTTGTCTTAACCCCCTACCCATTTAGACCATAGAGGAGGAACGACAAAAATTCCACCTGGCAGACCTGGATGGAGACGGCGGTCTAAAAGCTGAGGAACTGGCCGGATTTCAGAACCCATTCCATTACGAACACATGGCGCCCTACGCTGCTAACGAAACTATTCAGCACTTGGACAAAAATGGAGACGGCCAGCTGTCCCGCAAAGAATATGTGTCCTCGGGTAGGTGAGAAAACCCCAGCGAACTACGACGAACCCCAAACAGCGATTTCGGCAGAAAGTACATTCAATCTCCCTGCTCTTTTTTCAGAGAAGACGGACAAGTATCTGGAGGAGTATGAGTGGTCGAAATTTAAGGAGATCGACACGAACGGAAATGGACTGATTGAAACAGAGGAGTTGATCAATCACTATAAGAAGAGTGAGTTGCCTTTTATCTGATACGTTTCCGAGTTTTGTGGTTCCACACCAAGTGTCCATTTTGAGAGACAAAATGCTATTCTACGCCGCTCTTTTGTAAGATGTGCCTATGCTAGGCTTTCACGATCCTGCCATAAAACTGTTGTAATACCTGGAATGTCCGGTAGCCTTTATGAGGTATTTTCACCCACGCGTCCTTACTTTAGTCTGGTAGGTGTCGCGGGCACCAGACCATGCGTGACACGCGTAGATAAGCTGTTCATCTTTATCAGCCACTGCGTCCGCGTCGCATACAGATGGACTCAGAAGCGAGTTCCCGAACAGGGGAGCAGGAAAGCACGCCGTCTTTAGCAGGAACAGCCCTTGGCTGAATTTTAAACTCTAACGGGGGAGGCTAGCTTGCGCCCCATGCCCGTCTCAAGGTCGCGCTCAGTCTGGTGCACTCCGTTGACCTCATTGTCCTAGCCTCGCACCAACCTGCCACTTGCTCAGCAAGCCTGAAAACCAAATTACCATGAAGGCATTGAGAGAACCTGGAGAAGCAGTTGACTGATCCTGTTACCTCCTGTCAATTTTCAGTCGGCTAGAAAGTATCCGCAGTAAAAAGCCATGCGAAGCACGCAACTTTCTAGGCACTGGAAGACATTATTTGCTGATTGAGTGTGGTTCCCACCCTCAACAGTCAGTGGTTTTGCCCACTGACCCAGTGTTATTAAAAGACTTATATGAACGACATCCGACTAACCGAGCAGACCATCCTATGGTCGGAAAACCCTCAATTTAACTGATCATGCATTTTTGGTGCTGTCAATGCGGAAAGTTAGTTTACCAGATCCCTAACCCCGAGAGTAGGTTCACAGCGAGGGAGACACGATCTTTCGAACAATAATTTTTATTAGTCTGACGTTTCAGATTCTGATGCAAATTCATCATCAGAGAAAAAAATAGAGGAAAGGGTATTGGACTATACAGGTGCTGTAGTTTTTATAGGATCTAGTTGCCGATTATCAGACGGGACCCAACCATACATTCAAGTTTAGTGAAGCCGAAATCCTCGCGAGAGGCGACAACCGCGTGAGCCACGAACTACTCAAGCCAGGGTTTTCTGGTTTTCAAACAACCTCAAAGGTCTCCCCGCTCCACATTCGGTGGTGAGACTTTACCTAGGCGAAGAAGTTAGCCCCGCCGAGAGGACACGGATGACCGCTCTTCCGACGAGCGAAAATGGTCCAAGAACCTCACACGGACCACTGAACTCCGGGCGATTATCGCACCACGTGCAACCACTCGCCATGAACGCGGAGCCAATAATTCCGACGGTACGCCGGCGCACGGCAACGGCATAATACAACACCCGGCTCGTCAGACAATTATCCCACCATATTCAACCATCCGCGATGCATTCGAGAGCTACCAATTATGATAGGCATAAATACAACTACATCCTATAAATACTACAACACCTGTGCAATCAAATAACCTCATCTAGCTGTCTCTGATGATGGATTCGAATGAGAATCCGAAATTTCAGGCTTATAAAGCTCTTGATTTAGCGATCGTGTCCTCGTCTTCGCAACTGCTTCCTGAAACTCAACACTGTCACTTGCTTCCAGTTTGATTATAATGAGTGTTACCAAAACTCAAGTTTCTGGACTCCTTCGGGCAGCCGGTTGGGCGGGATGACTGTAAGCAAAGGCCTTAGTGGAAAAAGATCACAGGTGTCATTCCCACTGGCTTTGGTGCAAATCGTTCATGGAGATACGGCCCAACCCAGCAATTTGGGTGATGTGCTGAGAGCGTCCAAAATGGAATTGATTAATAAAAACGATGCAGTCTTACACCAAACTGCCAAAAGCGATCGGTGCCCGGCGAGCAACGACCTAACGGTGTTTTTCCGACTGCAGATCTAGGAGAAACAGGCTTTGACTGGACTGGACTGCCCAGAAAAGTGCTGCGATGTGCAGACGAACGGAGGTGCCCGTTTCTAGGTGTAAGATCTACTAAGGGCCAACCACCACCACCAGAAGCACTACTCAGCTGACCTTCTTTGTCGGTCAAATAACTATGGTGGGAGTAATCCCACCGGCAGCGTCATTTGCCTCGGCTACGGATATGAATATCCCAGCATCCGGGGCAAAAGCAAACGAACCACTCGCAAGCAGACCAATGCAATAATCCTCCTCCACACCTCTTGCTTCCGCTTAACAGCAAAAAATAGCAAGAAGGGACGATGCAGTCTACTAGAAGAGAGAGAGAGTTTCAAATTGCGAAGCATTGAACACGGTAAACTGTAATGCCTCAACAGAGGGTCCGATTCGCCCTGATCACGTTGAAGCGCCGAAGACCACTTGGGACTGGGCACAGGCGCTAAAATGTAACGTTCACTGCTAAAGACCAGTGGTTGTCATTAGTTCGGACTGAGAGCAATGAGGCTAATGAGCAGTTCAACAAAGCTTGCGGAGCATGGATGCCACGTGTTCTGCCTTGAACCGAGCCTTCATTCTTGTACGAAGCATGTACTCAAGGTTGCTTCAACCGATAGGAGAGCCAAAGGCTTCACCCGCGCAAATGGACGAGGTGGCACGGAATCAGAGGTGGTAGGCGCACAGTGCGAAGCAAATATAACTGCATTCCTTCACCTCTGGTGTTTTGCCAGAAATTAAGCGCCGACTTTGCGTACCATAAAAACTGAAGGTGAGCCAAGTTATTCTTTCCGCTTCCTCTTTTACGCTCTTCAGGTGTTGACGCCCAGGCGAGAGCAGAGACAGAACACCTATTCCTAGAAAAGGATGAAAATAACGACGGCGTCCTGACTAAAGAGGAAGTTGGCGGGAAACACGCGACTGGGATGAGCATCCAAATGATACAATCTGATGAAAACGTCAAAATCATGATCAAGGATGAGCTTTGATTGTGCGATTACCTAGGAAGATGTATACTGGATAAAAAATACACAAAAATAAAGAATTTTATCTCTGAATGGGGAAAGGAGAGAAAATGTCGGTACTAGTTTGTTCACCTTAAGCAAAAACTCCGCATAAGTTCATCAGAACGCTCCCTAGCGTACGCCAGCTGAACGAGACGACTACTCTTTTCCAGGAGAGTGGTCTTTAGAAGCGACCAGTCAAGGTCATGGGCGGTGGCGCGAGAACGCCAATCAGAAAGAGTGTCAGCTGCTGTGAGACTTTTAGTCAGTGGCGTAATATCTGTCACCAGGGGGACTCGTTCCCGCATAATTTCTCCAATGGAAGTCTTCAAAAGGTCAGTCGTCTGCCGCACCTCTTCGAGCAATGCAATTAAGACACGACGAAGCTGGGGCTTCAAGTTCTTGGTTCGACTGATGACCTTAGGTTCGTATCTGGAAAGAGAGAGTCCGGTCTGCTGGAAGAAACGCTGAGATAGCAGGCACTTGGTCGCAATCGGAAGTAGTTTTGGGCTGGTGAAATACAAAAGTAAGTTCCTGTTAGAATCATTGAGAAAGAAGGATAAAGTGATGATGATGATGATTGGTGGTTGTGGTGGTGGTGGTGGTGGTGGTGGTGGTGGTGGTGGTGGTGGTGGTGGTGGTGGTGGTGGTGGTGGTGGTGGTGGTGGTGGTGTAAGAGGAACACTACGAATGGTAAGAAAGTGAAAGAGACGAGGGAAATGAGTCAGAAGCGTGGGGACTGCATTAAATAGCGAGCAATTTGGGATGTTATATAGGGTGACCCGCAAGTCTCCTTGCCATTTAAAACTTAGTCAAAGGACAAACGATAAAGCGAATTATACACTTCCCGATATTAGGGTGAGCACGGTCACTGAGACGAGCGATGAACAGAAATGTTATATCAGCGATTTCTGACTCGCTCAAAATTTTAGCTTTGTTTACATTTATTTTTGGAAAAGAAAACCGCTCAAAGCAAACAACCATGGAAGCGCCTGCTGAGGCAAATTTCCTGTTAGTTAGCTAAAGAACATTTCACAGAAGGATGTGTTTTTTACTTAAATTGGTAAGTTGACTTAGTTAAAAACAAACACAGCCTAGGAAGAATCCTTTGAGATTTCTCACCATCCTCCAGGCACTAATATCCTATAGTAGCAGTCATATAACCTATGGGTCTGCATTAACATAAAATATCTGCCTTGTGAGGTGTGACACCCACCACGATGATACCAGTCATATTTTCAGTCACTAAGGCCTGTGAGTACACATAAACAATCTGTTTGTGCAACAGCAGATGTAACTTACCTAACTATTCAATATAAGGCATGCAATAGTCGCAGCCCCCTCGATGCGGCTCTCTAATTTCCTATTTCACGTTTTCGTGTCACACCGACTGAGGCAAATATGCCCCTTCTGGAGGTCAGCAAGATATTGGAGACTTGCCAGTCACGGTTACACGAATGGGTCTGTTGGTAGGGCATCTGAAATTCGTGGTTAAAATCCATTCCGTAACATATTTTTATCTGGCTGTCCACGGTAATCGATCTGCAATGAGTGTTAAGCACTGGGTGGGCATTCGCTCTTATTCGAACCACCAGTTCTACAAAAATGCTGAACTTCTTCGGACAATCGCAAAACGGTACTTTCTAATAAAGGTAAAACCAGCAAACAAGGAAAGTTAGACCCATTCCAGATCATTCGTTCTTGATGACACAAACCCAGATAATTTCAGTACAGAGAACCAATAAATTGAAGGACGGGTCACCAAATGAAAGGTCGCCTGGTAATATCAAACTGCAAGCCATATATCGAATGCAAGCAACCGCCACATAAATCATAATGGGATCGGACAGCAATTTGAAACTTACGGAACAAGGAGCTGGAGTAACGCACGGTTGTCCTGTTCGTGTACGCGAGTGCAACAACCCATCAGGAGGCCTTTTGATAGCCACGTCCACTTTTTGAAGTTTGATTCGTGGTTATGCAGCAAGAATTCCAACGCAGGAGCCAATGACACGGAATGTGGTGTCAAGGATGTAGGCTGCAGCGAGAGTAAGCATGGATTCACAGCACCCGTAATCGCTGTCCACCTTAACATGGTACTGGCATCGGCCCCTCTGAGGGGCGGATCGTAGTCACCCATGAGGAGCCGGAGTAAAGAAAGTATCAGTGGACACGGAAGCAGCACACGTTCAGTGCATCCGACACCACGGTGATGATTAATGGCTAAGTGGAGTAGAAGTCTGTCGGACCCACTCTGGGATGCAGCCACCTCAAGGAGATTGGTCGAGGTGATGGCCACGAGGTAAAGCGTATCTATTTCGGGCAGAGTTATGACTATCGATCTCCACAAAGAGGTTGGCAAAGGTGGTTCTACGGTCACGTCGACGCTGAAACCTGAGGTGTCATGAGAGCCGGTTATAGGTATGCATATGCCAAACAGGGCTGTAGTAGCAGCGTCTGGGAAGGCACGGGGGATGTAGTGAAGACTTGCGGCGGAAAGTCTCCATATATAATTAGTTTCAGTCGGGGAACGAACATTGAAAGTGGGCAACTCATCCAGCCGGAGCGGCGTTTTAGGACTCGTTGAGTCATCTGGCGTGTGGCAACATAAATATCCACTTTGAAATACAGCATCAACGTTCTCGCTAGGAAACTCGTAAAAGGTGTGTCGGCATGCAATTTGGTTCTGTATTAAGCGTAAACATGTCTCGACCACTTGTTCGTATTCAAGCGTGGCTGATATCATTTACTGGAGAAAACAGAAGTGACTTCTTTCTGAATGCAGTTTCATTGTGCAATAAAAAAAGTAAAAAGTAATGGAAACGAGGAAAATAATAAGCTGTCATTTAAACAAATGGGGTGATAAAACTGGACAGCGGCAAACAGTAAAAATTCTTTCTGGATCGATATTTTGAAATGAAGACAATAGCGTTCTTCGAACTCGAAATGTGCCAAACCATGGTGTGACAAAAAATTAATGCTACCATCTGAGGCAAAGCATGTATGCAGGATTCACAGAACGGCCACCAAACCACTATGGATGAATAGGATTGGGTTTCGGTGGACGCAATCCGTCACTCGTAAATAAAGGATTCTCGAATGGACTATCGGCACAAACAGAACGTTATGTTGATTGTGGTATCACGAAGGGTCCTCTGATG
This sequence comes from Schistocephalus solidus, assembly GCA_017591395.1. NCBI lineage: Eukaryota > Metazoa > Platyhelminthes > Cestoda > Diphyllobothriidea > Diphyllobothriidae > Schistocephalus > Schistocephalus solidus. Next base: position 177,771 of record WEDG01000464.1, on the reverse strand, counting down.
CTATGGAGGACGGGCAGATGCCCACCAGCATATGCGATTCTGAAGCCGGCATTGTTTCTACCTCGCGCGACAACAAATAAGACTCAAAAAGCTGTCCGTTCTCTCCTGATCAGGAGCAAAGTTCGACCAAGCTCTTGTTTTTTTAACGTTAAGCCCATGATTTGACCAGTATGAAGGCTGCTAAGCATACGAATGTAAGCGCCCTCACTTATATTATTCCAGTCTTTACTCGGGCATGAGCTTTCGATCAACGTGATGCAATTCGTTCTACTCACAAACCCATGAATTAATTGACAGACTTATGCGCCGCAATCCGCATTCTGTTGTTAGTGACTGAGATAGCTCCTACGGCTAGTTTCGTGATTGACAGACTCGTTCGTATGTACTTCCAGGCGCAGTCTGTCCAGCAGGCTGTTTGCATGATTATCGCCAGTGGCGGAATTGGGTAGTAAGATCCAGTTACACGCGCTAGCTATTCCGTCAACCAATCAAATCAGTAACCGCATACAACCACGCATATCTGGGCTGCTAGCGTAGGGCTAGCCAGAGGCTATTACACTGTTATCAAAGGGTTAAATCTGTGACATACATGTTGACGAGTGTGCTCTTCCGTATATTTTTTGTCCCTTCACAGTCCGCATGCCTCAGGATTTACTTACGGCTCTGTGTTGCCTGAAAATTATCCCGTTGACTTATCATCGGGTAAAGTTCGCGAACGTACAAATAGCGATTTTCAATGCAGTGACTAGTGTAGTACGTTTGTTTGCCATCAGCTAACTCCAAATCGACTTCCGGCTTTAGTGGTACGAATGGGGCCAGAAGTTGATTGGCGACGTAGGTCCTAGTCAGCCACGTTACGATGCCATGACATCTAGGCGTTTTTGTAAGTGGGTCGACAAATCCAATCCATTCAACTCCCATCCGGAAATAGAATGGGAGTGGGCGGCTAATGCCTCTCCCTACCCACAAAAATTTACACTCCTCGACTTATTGCCCACCAATCCCGTTTCCTACCGTCAGCAGCGTGCCCTCCCAACTTGCTGCTGACAACGCTACACACCCCGTCGGTCACTGTGTAAATATGCCTGATTACACCAGCCAGACAGATCGTTTTCGTATACAGAAGTCAGTCATAGTCGTATTTTCAACTGTTTTAACAAAGATCGTCCAAATTTCATGGGTGCACTACGTTGCAATTGCAACGTAGGAAGGTTCGCCTTCCTTCTGTTCAGGTACGTGTGTTTGGTCAGATATTTGGATGCTAACTTGAGAGAAATGTATGTGGAGATTATGTTTGAGACATTTTACATGTCAGGCGTTCCATATACTACTCTACACATTGCTCCAGAACAAGCTATTGGCGAAACCAAGGAAATTCGATTTGTTCGCCTTGATTGTTATGCAGTAAAATGAAAGCGATTTAGAATTGTTTATTATTCACCTTAATTGAAAATTCCTTTTCTTTAAACTTCGTTTCTTATCCTCAGATTCCGAAAAAATATAACGAATTCATTTAAGGTTCCGTATAAACATACCAAACCAACACTTATCGCTCACCAGTGAATAGTAAATTAGAGGGACATTGATTAGCAGATAAAGCGCGCTTCCTTACATTAATTCAGTATAATTCAGTATATATAAGGGAGATAGGCAGAGCCTTTGAAAACCCTATTTACAGATAGATGCTAGCAAAACAAGCAAATGTTACATGGCGATAGTCGTTTTAGTATATCAATCATTGCTGTCGACTAAATATATGTTCATCAAGTAAAAATGCATCAAGTCTTCTTTTAAACATTTCAACGCTTTCAGCCTGAACAACTGAGGCTGGCAGTTTGTTCCATTCGTCAATCACCCGTTGGGAAAAGAAGTTGGCCCGCACTTCAAGTTTGGCGTGATTTCTTTTCAGTTTGTGTTGGTGACCTCGGAGACTTGTCATGTTTGCCAATTCAAAAAAGTTGGCCATCTGAGAGGCACAATCAACTCCTCTGACCAGTTTGAAGACTAAGATCATATCCCCTCTGTATTGCCTATAAGAGAGAGGAAAAATTTTAAGTCTTTCTAGGCGGCCCTCATAGGGTAGGCATTCCAATCCGCTGACTAGTTTCGTTGCCCTCCGTTGAACTTTCTCCAGCAGAGCGTAGTCATGTTTCGTCCAAGGGCGCCACGCCTGAACGCAATATTCCAACACCAGCCGGATAAATGTTCCAAACACGCGCCCAAAAAGCTCTCCGTCAAAATTAACGAAGGACCTCCTGATTGCGCCTAAAATACACATAGCTTTCTTTGCGATATTCGCACAGTGTGACGATGGTTTGAGAGTTGGTGTTATCCATATACCCAAGTCCTTTAGAATATTTACCTCCTGGATTTGGTGACCACTGATGGAGTACTGGTATTCAAACCTAATCAGCCTTCTGGAACTAGACCGCAGTCGGATTATTTGGCATTTGTTAAGATTAAGGTTCAGCAGCCACTCATCACACCATGTTTGCAAGCGATCTAAGTTTTGTTGTAATTTTCGCGCATCCTCCGGTTTTTCAATCGAGTTCCATAACTTCAAATAGTCAGCGAACATTACCTTCTCGCATGTCAGACAATCCAGACAGTCGTTTACGTATATCAGAAACATTGATTGAAGATATGTTTAATTTTAGAAAAATCCAGTGCGATGAATAATAGCTCAACGCAAAGTGGATTAAAATAAAATTTCCTGCAAAACTTTGAGACAGATTAGTTGACACGAGCGAAAATTGCAGTTAAACGAAAAAAAATGTGCAAATCAAGGCAACACAAAAAGTCAATGACATGGACATATAGACTCGAAAAAAGGAACAGAGGAATGTGATTTAATGTATTGTACGCCAAAATTTGCAGATGCATTTGCAAGCTTGATGGTACGCTTCCGTTTCCGTCCGCAAAACGCAGATGTCCTCGATAGGAGTAGGTCAGTGGGATTATTACCCCTTTTGTTGGGCCTCCATACGGCGCGAAAATACATTCCAGGATATGCACTAGCTATCCCCACGATCAACTTGTATTATTAATCTGTGCCGCATTGTATGGGCATTGGCTGCCCCAGAGATTGCTAGATATTCCTCCGTTCACCGACTGATGTCAGAAGCCTATATATATATAAGGGTTACAGGCCTTACACTTGAGAACCTAATTACTGTAAATTTATCATTTCATGCGTACAGGGAATATTAAATTTTGGACATATAAATTTTTTTGGAGTCAAAGCACAAAATAACTTTGAGTGCATTTTCACGGATATAGGCGGACGTGTGAAAGATAGAACCCAAAATATTTTACAAGGCTAACTTTAAGTAATCATATTGTAGGAGTCGTCTGTTTCAAGCCTTCTTTTATAATCAGAAATGCTGTTGGCAGTAACCATCTCGCTTTGCAACGAGCTCCAAGTTTGTACCACTCGTTGTTTGAGTAAAAACTTTCTAAGGTTCGATCGCGTTTGTTTGCTATTGACCTTGTAGGGATAACCATGCTGGTGAGTTTTGCAGGCAAACTCAAAGAGATCCTCCGCTCTTAGGGAGGAATCATGGCCCCGGATAATCTGGAATGCCCAGAGCAGGCTTTACCCTAAAGTCCTGTAATAAAGTTAAGTTTTTTATCAATATGTCATGGTACGAAGAAGCCTTAAGAACTTAAACCATCTTCGTTGCGCTCCGTTGCACCTATTCGAGGAGGTCAAAATCTTTCTTCATCAACGGTGTCCTGGCTGGTATTCCGTAATCTAAATTTGTTCGCACGAAGACGCCTAAGGCTTTTCTGAAGAGATTAGGGGAAATATTATAAACGCATGTCTGTTGCCTTCTGGACTGCTTTCTTACAGTGTTCTGAGAACATCGAATTCGCAGTTGTCCACATGCCCACATCTGTGTGTATATTGTATATATTGAGTGTTATGGGCATAGCCCTTGTTGACCCTATTTAACCCGGAAGATAGCTCATAGAATGTCAACTTCTTTCATCGAGACCTGACTTGTGCACATATTATTGGCCAAAAAATCAAAAGTCTTAGAAACGAGAAAATTTCAAACCGAATTTGAACGACGCGAGATGTGGAACTATTAAGCATTGTTATATCTGCTAATTATTCCAGACCACTGATGATGTTGGTTGTGTACCGTTTGCCTTATCAGCCTTCTGATCAGGATCTCATTCTCAAATATACTGTAAAAACCAGTTAGAAGAAAGTTCTACTCGTCGTTGGGGATTTTAATGCTCCTGGTATTGACTGGAAAACAACAAGCCATCTTCAGAGGTCGAGAGAACAAAACACGATGACAATGATGCACACAAATGTGCAGTCTATTCAACAAAATGGATGAAATCAAACTTTTCGTTGACCATTTGCTACTTTACTTCATAGTTCTAACGGAAACACGGTTAAATGAGCAAATTACAGACCCAAAAGTCAGGATAGTTGGACGTAGGGTTGGTGGCATCGCAATGTTCATACGAGATGGCATGAAATACGCTACGGATGGGCCCTCGATAAAAAGGAAAACATTTTCTGAAATACTTAGTTGCAAACTGAAAGTACCATACCAACCGTACCTCCATATTGCTGTAGTAAATCGACCCCAGGACAGCGAACGGACACGGACGAAGCACTCATCATGGAGGTCAACCGAAACTGTCGTAGCAAACACTTATTTATCGTGGAGATTTTAACAATGCTGCAATTGATTGGGTATCGATGTATTGCTAGCGATCACAAAATTCGTTCAAACAGAAATTAATTCAGTTGGTAACTGACGACTTTCTTACCCAACACTTCACAATGGAGAAGTGGTTCCGAAATGGGCAGCAGTCAAAGGGTTTGGATCTAATCATTGGTAGAGACGACAACTGCTTTCTCGCATTAAGTTCTTACGCATACCTTGGACGAAGTGATCATTTCGTTCTTGATTGGGAGTACAGTCATTTTCTGTACCCGAACGTCGAGCAGTTAGGGAGAGAACTGTATGGAAATATGATTATCCCAAAATGAAAGAAATACTGAATGAGATAGCTTGGAGCTCTGCACATTTGCCAAACCCAAACTCTACCTGGTTATACATTAGTAACTTGATTCAGCAGTTGGTAGAGAAATTTTGTATACTTAAAAAGAACTCGTGCGTCTCCTGACCTGAGTATGTGACATTGGAAAAAAAAAGGAAGCTCAAGAAGAAAAGAAGACTGTGGTGGATATATGCCAGTTATTTAGAATTTGTATTTGGATAGCACTGGCAAGGCACTGTCTCAACAAACATTAGTAATGAAATAAAGTTATGACAATGTGTGCAGATACCATGTACAAATATTTAATAATGTTCGCGGAACTTGTCCTGTGAGGGCAACCGTTAGCGATGTTTTGAAATTAAAAGTGAACTAGAAAATAGGCAGTGAAAAATTGCCTACCTTGAAAATGGAGGCAGAGTTCAGTAGGCCTCCATTTTCGAATAGAGGATAGGAGAAAAAACTGCTAAGGAAAATACGGTAAGGTGGTAGAGAAGGTTAATACTGCATTAGCATTTCAGAATGAGATAATAAATGTCAATATGGTTTGTTCTTGATCACCAAGGCGCATGAAACAAAGGCGTCAGTGAACTTGGGTCCTCACCATCTTAGGGTCCAGAATTGAATTCTGATGATGGTTAGTATCCAACGAAACGGCAGCATTTTAAACTGTGTTCGTCCGAATGACTTGTCTTTTGAATGACTGGTGGTATAAGGAGAAATCATGGTTCCTGGTGTACTCGATGTTGTGAAAAAAATAGTTCCAAGAGGGTCACTTTAATTCCCCATTATCCTTTCTCCATGTCATGGAGAAAGCGGCTTGGATAGATGAGAAAAATAAAAGTTGAATAGAAGCAGTGTTAAGATAAATGTGCAGTCTTCGTTTGAATGCAGATTGACTATTTAACTAACTTATTTCAATTTGAAAGTCATTCTAAAGAAAGCTATACCTACAAGCAAAGAATAGGCAGCGTTTACTCGTGGAGGATTCAGGAGGAGGTATAATTAATGCAGAATTTCTTAGGCTATAAGGAAGACGAACGGAGGTAATGACAGAAGACTTGGTCAGGTTTAAGTTATTATATAGTTGAAGCCTCTGTAGCTCAGTGGTTAGAGCACTGGTCTAGTAAACCTGGGGTCGAGAGTTCTATTCTCTCCGGAGGCAAGATTTAAGCAGAATTGGTTATTCCTTTTTTGCCAGCAACTTTACCACTGACACTAGTTTCGCTCCCTCAATTAATCTGCTTTCAAATTCACTTCTAACAACCACTACTTTATCGTCTTCACGTATTCAAAAATAAATTCACCTTCGGTTAGATCTGATAACACTCAAAGCTCACTTATTAAATGGTTAAGATATTTTCCACCTCTACTAAGCAAATTATTCTCAGTCTTTCTTGAAAACGGTTTCTTCCCGGATTATCGGAAAACTTCTATTATAATACCAGTTTGTAAATCTGGTTCCCGATCTGACATTTATAACCATCCCGGTGTTCATTAAACGCCCTCTCTTGCTAAACTCTTCGAAAAATTAATTGCAAAATAAATTACTGATTTTTGCATAAGTAATCAAATTTTTTACTTTTTCCCAACACGGCTTTTTACCGGACCGCTCTTGTGAAACCTGACACATGTCTTTTCTAAATCTACTAAACTCTCTTCGTAACGAGCGACAGCAGCATGCTCTTTACATGTCCATCGAACAACAATGAAGCAGGGCATGTTAGCCAGCAAAGTAATGGCGGAAAAGTGGCCTACGACTTATCGACAGACCTGGATGCCATGAACCAAAATTCAGGTTTTCCGGGTGCTATTCGTGCAAACGCATTGTTAGGGGAACTCACGCTGTTTGAAAGGTCCATAGAGATGTCTGCAAATGAACCAACAGGCTCACCGATGAAGACAAATTTGAACACAGTATTAAAGACTGTATCAAAGGGTATGATTCAACCTTCAATCACTAAAAGAAAGCAGGATGCAGAAACGAGTTTTTTCCCTGACAGATCATTTTGTCTGGTAGTTCAGGGAGTCTCAGAGGCTACTGGGAAACGCCAAAAGAAAAGGTAAAACAGGATCTGCTGACATTCCAAAATTTATTGAATGATACGCAAGAAACTGGTGTGACAGTCGACATCAAAAAGATCTTTCGATTGGGGCCTCTCGTTACAAATGAAACGCATGAGGTTCGACCAAGACCATTAAAAGTCGTTTTGTGGAGTTAACAGCAGGTATATCTATTGCTCTCTCGAAAGTCCCAACTACGAAAGAAACATCGTGGAGTTTTTTTTCAGCCGGATTACTCTCCCACCGATCGGATGAAAATGAGGACACTGGTAGCAGAATTGAAAAGATGTCAATACGAGGGGGAACAAAACTTGAAAAAAGTAGACAACAAAATAGTCAAAACGGTGCGCTCGTTTTTATGGTAACATCCGGTGAAATTGACGGCAACCACGCCGGTCAAAAGCCCTACCAAATGCCTATAGATTTGAACCCAGACAGAAGACTGGATATATCTTGTGAAATATCCAGCAAAAATCTCCATGTGGAAGAAAGAACTAAAAGTCTTCAGAAGTCAAGGCAAGGAAACAAGATTAAAATGATGTACACAAATGTGCAGAGTCTATTGAACAAAATTGATGAAATTAAACTGGTCGTGGACCATTTACAACCTGACTTCATAGCTCTAACTGAAACATGTTTAATGAACAAATCGCAGACACAGGAGTCCGAATAGACGGTTTTCAGCTTATCCGCATGGATAGAAACGGACGTAGGGGTGGTGGAATCGCAATGTTTATACGAGAAGGCATTGACTTCATTCCGGATGGGCCCTTGCCAAATAGGATCTCGTCTTGCGAAATACTTTGTTGTAAACTGAAAGTCCCAAACCAACCAGACCTCCATATTGCCGTGGTATATGGACCCCCAGGACAGCGAACGGACACGGACGAAGCACTCATCACAGAGGTAAAGCAAATCTGCCGTAGCAAAAATTTATTAATACTTGGAGATTTCAACGCTCCCGATATCGATTGGGTGTCAATGTACTGCTCGCGATCGGAAAATTCATTCGAAAAGAAATTACTTCAGTTGGTAAATGACGAGTTTCTTACCCAACATGTCACAATGAAGACGCGGTTCCGAAATGGGCAGCAGTTAAGCTGTTTGGATCTAAGATATTTAAGATATTTAATCTTGCTCTTGAAAGTGAAACTTTCCCTACTTTATGGAAGGAATCGCACAAACTGCCTATTCCGAAACACGGCCGACCTACGTCATTGGACGACTTTAGACCAATAAATACACTACCAGCAGTCTCGAAGATCTTCGAGTCCTTGATCAAGGAAAAGATGATGTGTCACCTAAGAGAAAATAACCTACTTAATGCGGCTCAGCATGGTTTTCTCGAAAAAGGTCTTGTGACACTTGCCAGCTCTCTTTCTTCGATCATGTGCTACAAGCTAGAGACAGCGGTTTTGCAATTTACACCGTTTACTTCGATTTCACTAAGGCTTTTGATCGTGTTGACCATGATCTCCTACTGCTGAAACTTGCCTCCTTCGGCATAGGTAACAAGCTTCTGAACTTAATATTTTCCTATTTGAATGCTCGCGCACAACGGGTTAAAATTTCTGATGTTATCTCCAACCCCACGCATGTGAGGAGCGGAGTTATTCAGGGCAGCGTGCTCGGCCCGCTTCTATTTTGCCTCTTTGTCAACGATGTTCCTGATTGTTTTCAGTATGGTAGGCCCTTTCTGTACGCTGACGATTTAAAAGTTGCCTATCGATATAAACCGATTGATCGCAACATCGTGCTTGAGCTCTTAAAAACGGATCTTCAGGCCTTCGCTCAGTGGTGTCGCACATGGCGCCTCTCACTTTCTTGGCAAAAGTGCTCCGTGATGGTTATTGGCGACAACCATCAGCCCCACCTAAGCATAGATGGTCACGATCTAAACGTGCCCGGAGTTATAAAGGATCTGGGCATATCATACTCTAGTAGTCTTAATCTGTCAGAGCACTGCGCCCTGATTGTCTCGAAAGCACGCCAAACTACTGGGTTTATTCTCAGAAATTTCAAAACCGTCAAAATTCGAATCAGCCTCTATAAAATGTATGTCAGGCCTAGTCTGGAATACTGCTCGTTTCTATTTAGTCTTCTGCACGCTAGTGAACGAAAGAAGATAGAATCAGTCCAGCACTTCTTTTAAAAAAGAGTTTTCTATTCAGATCACCGAAACCTGTCCTATCACCAACGCTGTGAGCTTACAAGCCTTGACCCGCTGTGGCTTCGCAGATTACAGAAGGGACTATTTTTACTGTTTAAACTACTAAACAGTCGTACATTTAACCCCCTTACATCTCTGAGGCACCTCGACCACTCTCGGCGCACCAGTCATCAAGATGTATTTTTATTTCTTCCTTTGGCATGCACAGATAGATACCGACAGTTTTTTCGGTAAACGCTATAGCAATCCGGAATAAGTTACCTAGAAGTATCAAAATTCAGCAAATCTATCCCTTGTTTACGCGAACTGTCACTAGTTTTCTACATTCAGGACACCTTCCAAAACTTTTGGGTGCTGACTCTGTTGAAGCTCTCTTCGGTTCTGATGGCGTTCATGGACTCTGAATCCTGTGCCGGTCTTCATGCTGAGGGAAAAAATTACTGGCGCTGCAGACCTCAATCGGCTTATTTCTCAGTTGACAGCGAACAGCCGCTCGCTTAAATACCTGCTGGTGCAGAATATCGGATCCGTAACACTGAATTGAGAGGTTCTTTACCGGGCACCTGTGTTTACGCGTCCCTATCCAGAACTTTAATTACTCAATAAGCTGCAGTTTTTTTCTCCTGAAAACACCTGAAACAACGATCAGGAGTTTTTTTCACTGTCAGCTTGACCCTCTACTGTATATTTTTTTGACCTTGCTTGTAAACTGGCAATAAATAAATAAAATAAAATTAGTAGAGACGACAATTGCATTCTTGCATTAAGTTCTTACGTGCCGCTTGGACGAAGTGATCATTGTGTTCTTGCTTGGGAGTACAGTCATTTTTCTGTACCCAAACGTCGTGCAGTTAGGCAGAGAAATGTATGGAAAGGGGATTTTCCCAAAATGAAAGAATTACTTAATGGGATAAACTGGAGCCCTGCACATGTACCTGACCCTAATGCTGCCTGGTTCTTAATTAGTAAATTGATTCACCAATTGGTAGAGACATTCTGCCCACTTAAAAGGCGATCATGCGTCTCCCAACCCGAGTGGGTGACATCGGAAATAAAAAGGAATCTTAAGAAAAAAAGAAGACTGTGGAGAACATATGCCAGATATCAACAACGTGAACATTTTTCCGCTTTTGAGAAACAGCGAAATCGGTGTCGGAATCTTCTGAGAAAAGAAAGACCAGCCTTTGAGTCAGAAATAGTTAAAGACATACCAAGAAATTCGAAAAGGTTTTATGCTTACGTTAATAAGGCAAAACGAAATCGCGACTGCATTCCTTGTCTTAAAGACAATCAGGGAAACAGGTTAACTGATAACTCTGATAAGACCTGCCTCTTATCCAATTTCTTTATGTCCGTGTATACCGAGGAACCATTTTTTGACGAGGATGAATACTACAGTACTGCCACATCTACAAACAAAATAAGCACGGTGTCGTTCCCAATGGACACAGTAATAAAAACTCTGAAACAGCTAAAGCCCACTAAATCACCTGGCCCAGATGGTATATCTGCAAAAGTTCTCAATGAACTCACAGAACAGCTGGCCTCTCCGCTCTCCAAGATATTTGAAAATTCGATGGAGGCGGGGGCTCTGCCTACCGAGTGGAAGATAGCCAACATAACCACATCTATAAAGGAGGAGAGAGGACATCACCAAACAGTTTCCGACCAGTCAGCCTCACAAGTATTTGTTGCAAAATGATGGAGAAGATAATCAAAACGGAACTTATGAGGCATCTTCAAGAGAATAACTTGCTTAGTTCATATCAACATGGATTTCGAAGTGGTCGATCCTGCCTCACAAACTTGCTCACATCCATGGAACGTTGGACAAAATCATTAGAAATGGGTTTGTCAGTCGATGCGGTCTACATTGACTTTAGCTAAGCCTTTGACAGGGTTCCACACAAACGTCTGATCTTTAAGCTCCATCAAATGGGTGTGACTGGCAACCTACTCAAATGGTTGGCCGAATTTCTCACAGACAGGCGCCAGCGTGTTTGTATCAGAGACACCAAGTCTCACTGGGAAACCGTTCACAGTGGAGTTCCGCAGGGCAGCGTTCTGGGTCCCATTTTGTTTCTGATATTCGTAAACGACTGCCTGGATTGTCTGACATGCGAGAAGGTAATGTTCGCTGACGATTTGAAGTTATGGAACTCGATTGAAAAACCGGAGGATGCGCGAAAATTACAACAAAACTTAGATCGCTTGCAAACATGGTGTGATGAGTGGCTGCTGAACCTTAATCTTAACAAATGCCAAATAATCCGACTGCGGTCTAGTTCCAGAAGGCTGATTAGATTTGAATACCGGTACTCCATCAGTGGTCACCAACTCCAGGAGGTAAACATTCTAAAGGACTTGGGTATATGGATATCACCAACTCTAAAATTATCGTCGCACTGTGCGAATATCGCAAAGAAAGCTATGTGTATCTAAGACGCAATCAGGAGGTCCTTCGTTAATTTTGACGGAGAGCTTTTTGGGCGCGTGTTTGGAACATTTATCCGGCCGGTGTTGGAATATTGCGTTCAGGCGTGGCGCCCTTGGAAGAAACATGACTACGCTCTGCTGGAGAAAGTTCAACGGAGGGCAACGAAACTAGTCAGCGGATTGGAATGCCTACCCTATGAGGGCCGCCTAGAAAGACTTAAATTTTTCCTCTTTCTTATAGGCAATACAGAGGGGATATGATCTTAGTCTTCAAACTGGTCAGAGGAGTTGATTGTGATCTTCAGACGGCCAACGTTTTTGAATTGGCAAACATGACAAGTCTCCGAGGTCTCCAATACAAACTGAAAAGAAATCACACCAAACTTGAAGTGCGGGCCAACTTATTTTCCCAACGAGTGATTGACGAATGGAACAAACTGCCAGCCTCAGTTGTTGGGGCTGAAAGCGTTGAAATGTTTAAAAGAAGACTTGATGCATTTTTACTTGATGGAAATATATCGAGTCGACAGCAATGATTGATATACTAAAACGACTATCGCCATGTAACATTTGCTTGTTTTGCTAGCGTCTATCTGTAAAAAGGGTTTTCAAAGGCTCTGCCTATCTCCCTTATATATACGGAATTATAAATAGGTTTAATGATAAATCGGATAAATGACGCCGATGTTCAGCGACATGGGCCTCCAGATTCATTCTCGTCCTTTCCGTTTGAAAGCTAGCTAGGTAAATTAAGGAAAATGCTGCGTAAAAGCAATCGCAACCTCTGCAGCAAGTTGCCAGAAGGTTGAGTGAGATATATGTTCATATATTTGATACAAAGGAAACACGTCAGCCTAGATGTCTTCACAAGCATCACCGGGGTCCAGTTCCTAGAAATTGTGAGCCCTGTGATCAATACAAATGCATCCAAACTGCACAGGTTAGAGTAGATAATTCCTTAGCCAACGGATGCATTGCTTAAGGGGATAAGAAAGTACGCGTTAAAAATGTTCTTGTAATTAAGGACGGTCGAATTCGCATAGTTTACGTCAAGTTCACCAACCTTTTAGATTATTTAGACTACCCTATTAGTTCATCCGAGATGCATGTATATAAGGCGACCATGGATACAACCATACTTTGGACGGATTTACCGCATCAAATTCGTAAGTATGCTTGCTTCCATAGAGATGGTTTTTATGTGTTAATAGAATTAATAGACCCGTGGCGTAAAGCCACATAGCCATTTACAATATCGGCTACTTACATACCCTTCCCAAGTGGAAAATTGCCCGTGAACCCTAAAACCGCACAGCCCACCTAGTTAGAGGCTCACTTGCTCTGAAGGGTTGAAGTGGCAATAGACAAAGGATTGCAACCCCTAAACTTATGCATTACTGTACGGTTGTAGCTATTGATCATGAGCTCACAGCGGCAATCAAAGCGACCACGTCGTTACAGGGATGAGGACTCCTACTTGTGGGACGAGACACCTCCACTATCACCGGTAGGTAGCATGTTGTACATATAAGTATGAATAGGAAGAACAATTAAATGCCGTGTCTGAGACATCAGAGGAAACTTTGTCTTCCAGTAGGCATCCTCAGAAAGCAGGTTAGACTGTTATCTAGTGAGTATTCATTGTCCTTGACGCATCTGAACCACATTCGCAATCGGAATTTCAAACAGAAGTATTTCGACGTCTTAACCTACTTCCGAAAACGGCTGCTACAAGTGCAGGCCACACAACGTCGAATTTTAACAAAACTGCGAACGGTGGAGCATACTCAACCGACAACAAGTACAGCTCCCATTCAGCAGGGTATTGAGATGCCTGGAAATCCAGTCGCACAGCCGATTGCCAGCCATGCTGCTTTCAGACACTTACATGAACGGCTGCTGGACCCAAATTTCCGCAGGGAACTGGTAAGTACCCGTCAATTATATACATTTTCAATTAGGAGTCATATTTACTCTGCCTCGATGGCCGAAATACGGATGACTTCGTTAAGCGCATTTTTTTATTCGATTTTTGATGATGCTATTGCCTTGGAACTGAATTTCCAAGGACGGAAAGAAAAAGAAGCATTATCAGGATCAAAAATTTATGAACTTATTACAGGTGGGTTATAACATCTCTTGTAAATTTCAAACTATTTAGAGCTGTACGTTAGGTGGAATGGCGGCGGCCGTCTAAACCTTTATTATTTGGAGGCCGCATTTATAAGGCGCCTGAAAAGGTTCCTCGACGCCGCCGGCAAGAGGGTTCAAAGGCACGTCCCTGAAATACCCTTTAATGGTCAGTTGCTTTGCTTTCATATTGCTTAACTGTCTATTTTTAGAATGCCACCCAGGACTAGCCACCACCACTCGAAAACCCCATCTTGACAACCTGCATAACCCCTGATTGAATGTATTCCACAACCCCGTATTGTTTATATTAAGTAAACTAATATCCATTATTTTATTTTATTTATTTATTGCCAGTTTACAGGCAAGGTCAAAAATATATATATACAGTAGAGGGTCAAGCTGACAGTGAAAAAAACTCCTGATCGTTGTTTCATGTGTTCTCAGGAGAAAAAACTGCAGCTTATTGAGTAATTAAAGTTCTCGACAGGGACGCGTTAACAGGTGCCCGGTGAAGAACCTCTCCATTCAGTGTTACGCATCCGGTATTCTGCACCAGCAGGTATGTCGGCGAGCGGCTGTTCGCTGTCGACTGAGAAAAAAGCCGATTGAGGTCTGCAGAGCCAGTAATTTTTCGCCTCAGCATGAAGACCGGCACAGGATTCAGAGTCCGTGAACGCCATCAGTACCGAAGAGAACTTCAACAGAGTCAGCACCCAAAGGTTTTGGAAGGTGTCCTGAATGTAGAAAACTAGTGACAGTTCGCGTAAACAAGGGATAGATTTGCTGAATTTTGATACTTCTAGGTAACTTATTCCGGATTGCTATAGCGTTTACCGAAAAAACTGTCGGTATTTATCCGTGCATGCCAAAGGAAGAAATAAAAATACATCTCGATGACTGGTGCGCCGAGAGTGGTCGAGGTGCCTCAGAGATGTAAGGGGGTTAAATGTACGACTGTTTAGTAGTTTAAACAGTAAAAATAGTCCCTTCTGTAATCTGCGAAGCCACAGCGGGTCAAGGCTTGTAAGCTCACAGCGTTGGTGATAGGACAGGTTTCGGTGATCTGAATAGAAAACTCTTTTTTTAAAGAAGTGCTGGACTGATTCTATCTTCTTTCGTTCACTAGCGTGCAGAAGACTAAATAGAAACGAGCAGTATTCCAGACTAGGCCTGACATGCATTTTATAGAGGCTGATTCGAATTTTGACGGTTTTGAAATTTCTGAGAATAAACCCAGTAGTTTGGCGTGCTTTCGAGACAATCAGGGCGCAGTGCTCTGACAGATTAAGACTACTAGAGTATGATATGCCCAGATCCTTTATAAGTCGGGGCACGTTTAGATCGTGACCGTCTATGCTTAGGTGGGGCTGATGGTTGTCGCCAATAACCATCACGGAGCACTTTTGCCAAGAAAGTGAGAGGCGCCATGTGCGACACCACTGAGCGAAGGCCTGAAGATCCGTTTTTAAGAGCTCAAGCACGATGTTGCGATCAATCGGTTTATATCGATAGGCAACTTTTAAATCGTCAGCGTACAGAAAGGGCCTACCATACTGAAAACAATCAGGAACATCGTTGACAAAGAGGCAAAATAGAAGCGGGCCGAGCACGCTGCCCTGAATAACTCCGCTCCTCACATGCGTGGGGTTGGAGATAACATCAGAAATTTTAACCCGTTGTGCGCGAGCATTCAAATAGGAAAATATTAAGTTCAGAAGCTTGTTACCTATGCCGAAGGAGGCAAGTTTCAGCAGTAGGAGATCATGGTCAACACGATCAAAAGCCTTAGTGAAATCGAAGTAAACGGTGTAAATTGCAAAACCGCTGTCTCTAGCTTGTAGCACATGATCGAAGAAAGAGAGCTGGCAAGTTTCACAAGACCTTTTTCGAGAAAACCATGCTGAGCCGCATTAAGTAGGTAATTTTCTCTTAGGTGACACATTATCTTGTCTTTGATCAAGTTCTCGAAGATCTTCGAGACTGCTGGTAGTGTATTTATTGGCCTAAAGTCGTCAAATGACGTAGGTCGGCCGTGTTTCGGAATAGACAGTATGTGCGATTCCTTCCATAAAATAGGGAAAGTTTCACTTTCAAGAGCAAGATTAAATATCTAATACAGAAGGGACGGAAAAATATCGTTTGCATCCGCCTTTATTGTACATATATTATTATGGACGTTTTATAATACACATTTTTTATATTTCCCATCAACTGTGTGTTACATTTTTTTAAAAAAACTTGTAAAAAGCGGAAAATGCGACTGCAGTGGCGTATACGCGAGCTAAATAGGATGAGAAGTAATGGTTACGTAGTTGGCGGTCACGGTAAAAAAATAATAATGGGTGTTCCGTATGTATTCGTTTTAAATGGGGGGTAGTGTAGAAGTATCCGACCCTTTTTCGTATATTTCGAAAAATCTCGACATGTCGATATCAGGCATATATCGGCAAAGGGGTCAAAGTCGATATACAGTCGATATATGTATCTCGACGTGTCGATATCCTAGAGATATACGACTGATATAGATTGCTATTAGGGTTTCAATCGCGAAAGTGGCTCAAACCAAAGGTCGAGTCCTTATATTTTCATATTCTTATTGATGAATATCCTAACCGACTCTCTGTTAATTTTTTGGCGATTCTAACATCAATTGCATTTGCTCTGTATCCCCATTAGTATGAAAAACGCAGGTGCCTTAAGTTTATTGTTACGAATAATTGGTCCGAGACCTAGTTTCGCACATGCACCACAACATCGCGTAGGACCGTCTATCGACGTCTCTTACCACTCAGCCATATTGGCGGGGGATTTTGATCAGAGAATTAATAGAATAGCAGAAAATAGTTGCAACTATCGTTATTCTGCTAATTGTTCACCATACGCTAAACGGGCAAAAGTAAAGTAAGCTCAGTTAATGTAGCTTATGAAGATGAAACTTTATCGGTTGTTTCAGCCTCCTACAGAAATTCTTAGGGATGGAGCAGGAGGTAGACAGTATAAGGCAAGAAATAGATAACTTAAAAAAATCTATTTCTTGTCCACCTGTTAAAAAAGCTCCTGTCCGTAAAAAAACATACCGCAAAGCAAAATTCGGATGCACGCATAGCCTCTTTAAGCTTACCTAATATCACATAGAAGCCATCGCGTTAACCGAACCCAGTAAACCAGAGGACGGATTGCTAGTTTGCTAGTTTGAAAGGGTGTCCCATCTAGTCCTTGCTCCACACCATCATCACTAAGCTCAGGCAGCATAAGCAATAATCTAGCCTTAAAGCCCAGCGCTACATCGCTGCTGGACGTTGAATCAACATGCGATGTTGAAGAGGTTGGTGAAATTGTAAATCCAAAGAGGAAAAGGTCTAAGAAGACCAAGTCGTACACTGATTTGGCTCCAGTCTGCCCGACACCCGGTTTGTCTGGCCTATCGGACAAAGTTAACTGGTAACAAGTACTCAATCAGTTGAAAGACCTGAGCTGCAAGCAGGCGCTCGATTGAGTCGAATATATAACTTCATCATAAAGGGGTTCCCAGATTCAGCGTCAATAATTCCAAAGGAGCGAGTAAAACACGACTTGAAACTCCTTCAATTGTATGCAAAAACGTTGCTACCGGACGGCGTGTCCATCCACATTCTCAAGGCATATAGAATAAGGAAGGCTCTGTCAACACCTGATTCAAATCCTCGACCAAGACCACTTAAAATCATCTTGAAAAACGAAGCCCAGGCACAGCTCCTGCTACAGTGAAAATCAACCCTACCAGGTCCACATTCTGAAGTTTTTTAACCGGAATACGGGCTAAAAGAGCGAATGAAAATGTGACAATTAATAATAGAACTGGAAACACGAAGGAACAATGGCGAGGCACATATAGAAATAAGGGGAGGACCGATAGTTCAAGTGAAAAGAGCATTTATTTGGCCGAAGGAAGTCACTTTGACAGCCTTTCTGTCCCGTTTCAGAAACCGAAAACGTGCCCGCTTAAAATAATCGTCCTTAATGTCAGATCTCTGCTTAATAAGATGGCTTTTCTTCAGACTCTGTTTTCCATCCACCGCCTTGACATTATAATAGTTACAGAGATATGAGCAACACCCTGTGTATCCGACTCCAAACTCTATATTCTAGGCTACGCTTACATTCGGAATGATCGACACGAGGGCCATGGCGGAGGAAGCTGTATCTATGTTAAGCAACCACTAGCATTTCTGCCGTTGGACTATCGAAAATTTACCGCGGTAGAAGAGAGCTGTTGGCTCCAAGTTGTCCTAAAAGATAACTACTCTTTACTCGTTGGTTGCGTCTAACGCCCCCCACAATGCCAGCGAGGATTACGATCTTTGTCTCTCGCAGGCATTTCACGCCGCAGCTGACTTAAATCTGAAGTACTGCTTGATTGCAGGTGACTTCAATCTTCCTGAAGTTCATTGGTTTCCACCTTCTGGTCCTGCAAAGTTCGAAGACCTACTTTAGGCCATAGATATTGGCATGTGGGACCAGGTAGTTGATTTTCCACCCGAGGATCAAGCAAACTTGATCTTATTTTTGTAGAGGTTGTCAGCCATTGTCAGTGTCACCTTTAGACCTACTCGGGAGTTCTTACCATGCTATAGTTCTTTCTACACTAGAACTCGAGGCTGATGCAAAGTTTTCCAAAAAATATAGTTTTTTTCCGTGATTTCAGATAAGCAAATATGGGGGAATTGCTAACACATCTAAATTCCTACGATTGGACTAACTTCTTTGTATGTTTGGAGGTAAATGTTTGTGCTGATATATTGTTCCAATTTCTAGGTCCACTCATTTCTCCTTTTGTTCCCCGTAAGAAAATAATTAATGTCAAGGATGAAGTCTACCTCCTTTCATCTTTCCGCCGTAGACTGCGTAGGCTTTCCCGTAGTTTTTATGTACAAAACGACACTTCAGACCTGCCCTTGATTCAACAAATCTTTGAAGAGGCTAAGAGGTTATCGGACGAAAGACGACTAGCTTAGGAGGTCAACTTTGCCGAAAACCCTTCGTTAAATGTTGCCAAACTCTTTTCGCGCACTGTAAAAGCGCAGAGAAAAACGCAGCACCCCGTAATATATGATACGCCTGACTAAACCCTATAGCTGACACTAAGTTGACAGCTGATGGCTTTAATGCTTTCTTGTCTAGAACGTTTTGTGAACATACTGTCGCTCCCTTTCGTACCATCTGGGTTTGGACGACTTAAGTCCTCGAAACCATAACTTTACCCTCTGGAACGTGACCGTATCCATTATGCGTTTTCGTCAATCTTACAGTCCTGGACCAGATGGCGTCCTGATCAGCGTTCTAAAGGTGAATGCAAATGATATATTTCCGGCCCTTCTGTATAAGATATTTAATCTTGCTATTGAAAGTAAAACCTTCCCTATTTTATGGAAGGAATCGCACATTCCGCCTATACCCAAACACGGTCGACCTACGTCATTTGACGACTTAAGGCCAGTAAATACACTGCCAGCAGTCTTGAAGATCTTTGAGACCTTGATCAAAGACATGATATCGCGTTACCTAACAGAGAATAACCTACTTAATGTGGATCAACATGGGTTCCTCGAAAAAAGGTCTTGTGACACCTGCCAGCTCTCCTTCTTTGATCAGGTGCTACAATTTAGAGACAGTGGTTTTACCATTTACACCATTTACTTCGATTTCACGAAGGCTATTGTTCGTGTTGACCATCATTTCTTCTGCTGACACTTGCCTCCTTTGGCATAGTTAACAAGTTTCTGAACCTAATATCTTCCTATTTGAATACTCGCGCACAACGGGTTAAAATTTATGATGTTATCTCCAACCCCACGCATGTGAGGAGCAGAGTTATTCAGGGCAGCGTGCTCGGCCCGCTTCTATTTTGCCTCTTTGTCAACGATGTTCCTGATTGTTTTCAGTATGGTAGGCCCTTTCTGTACGCTGACGATTTTAAAGTTGCCTATCGATATAAACCGATTGATCGTAACATCGTGCTTGAGCTCTTAAAAACGGATCTTCAGGCGTTCGCTCAGTGGTGTCGCACATGGCGCCTCTCACTTTCTTGGCAAAAGTGCTCCGTGATGGTTATTGGCGACAACCATCAGCCCCACCTAAGCATAGATGGTCACGATCTAAACGTGCCCGGAGTTATAAAGGATCTGGGCATATCATACTCTAGTAGTCTTAATCTGTCAGAGCACTGCGCCCTGATTGTCTCGAAAGCACGCCAAACTACTGGGTTTATTCTCAGAAATTTCAAAACCTTCAAAATTAGAATCAGCCTCTATAAAATGTATGTCAGGCCTAGTCTGGAATACTGCTCGTTTCTATTTAGTCTTCTGCACGCTAGTGAACGAAAGAAGATAGAATCAGTCCAGCACTTCTTTACAAAAAAGTTTTCTATTCAGATCACCGAAACCTGTCCTACCAACAACGCTGTGAGCTTACAAGCCTTGACCCGCTATGGCTTCGTAGATTACAGAAGGGACTATTTTTCCTGTTTGTACTACTAAACAGTCGTACATTTAACGCCTTACATCTCTGAGGCACCTCGACCACTCTCGGCGCACCAGTCATCGAGATGTATTTTTATTTCTTCCTTTGGCATGCAAAGTTAGATACCGACAGTTTTTTTCGGTAAACGCTATAGCAACCTGGAATAAGCTACCTAGAAGTATCAAAATTTAGCAAAGCTATCCCTTGTTTACGCGAACTGTCAATAGTTTTCTACATTCAGGACACCTTCCAAAACCTTTGGGTGCTGACTCTGTTGAAGCTCTCTTCGGTTCTGATGGCGTTCACGGACTCTGAATCCTGTGCCAGTCTTCATGCTGAGGCGAAAAATTACTGGCTCTGCAGACCTCAATCGGCTTATTTCTCAGTCGACAGCGAACAGCCGCTCGCCGACATACCTGCTGGTGCAGAATACCGCATCCGTAACACTGAATTGAGAGGTTCTTCACAGGGCACCTGTTAACGCGTCCCTGTCGAGAACTTTAATTACTCAATAAGCTGCAGTTTTTTCTCCTGAAAACACATGAAACAACGATCAGGAGTTTTTTTCACTGTCAGCTTGACCCTCTACTGTATATATATATTTTTTTGACCTTGCCTGTAAACTGGCAATGAATAAATAAAATAAAATAAATAATATCCTCCTTAGTCAGTGCTCTAACGCAATGAGTTAAAACGTCCGCTGATATGTCCAACCTTATGCCTGTGAGGAGTGGACGTAACACACTTCTGAACTTAATATCCTCGTACGTCAGTGCTCTATCGCAAAGAGTTAAAATTTCTGATGATATGTCCAACCTTATGCCTGTGAGGAGTTGATGTAACACATTTGGCCTTTTTTCAGCTATTTTCCTGATTTTTCAGTATGGTTGGCCCTTTATGTATGCCGACGATTTAAATGTTACCTATTGATATAAACCGGTCGATCGCAACATCGTGCTTGAGCTCGTAAAAAACGATCTTCAGGCCTTCGCTCAGTGGTGTCGTACATGGGCCCATTCGCTTTCATGGCACAAGATCTCCGTTTTGGTTATTGGCGACAAACATCAGCCCCATCTAAGCTTAGAGGGTCACGACCGTAATGTGCCCGGAGTTATAAAGGATCTGGGCATATCATATTCTAGAAGTCTTAATCTGTCCAAGCACCGTGCCCTGATTGTCTCGAAAGCATGCCAAACTACTGGGTTTATTCTCAGAAATTTCAAAACCGTCAATATTAGAATCAGCCTTTATAAAATGTATGTCAAAACTAGTCTGGAATACTGTTCATTCTATTTAACCTTCTGCGCGCTAGTGAACGAAAGAAGATAGAATCAGTCAAGCACTTCTTTACAAAAAGACAAAAAATACAAACTCAGAAAACTGTACTACCAACAACGCTGTGAGCTTACAAGCCTCAACCCGTTGTGACTTCGCAGATTACAGAAGAGACTATTTTTACTGTTTAAACTTTTAAACAGTTGAACGTTTAACACCCTTACATCTCCGAGGCATCATGACCACTCTCGACGCACCAGTCATCGAGATGTATTTTTATTTCTTCCTCTGGCACCCACCGTTAGATACCGTCAGTTTTTTTTCGGTTACCGCTATAGCATTCTGGAATAAGCTCAGCAGAAGTATCAAAATTCAGCAAAACTATCCTTTGTTTACGAGAGCTGGCTCTAGTTTTCTACATTCAGGACACCTTCCAAAATTTTGAGTGCTGACTCTGTGGAAGCTCTCTTCGGTACTGATGGCATTCATGGACTCTGAATCCTGTGCTGGACTTCATGCTGGCTCTGCAGGTCTTAATCGGCTTATTTCTCAGTCGACAGTGAACAGCCGTTCACCGAAATACATGTTGGTGCAGAAAACCGGATCCATAACACTGAAAAGAGAAGTACTTCACCGTGCACCTGTGTCAACACTTCCCTGTCCTGAAGTTTAATCTCTAAATAATCTGCAGTTTTTTCTCCTGAAAACACTTGAAAAAACGATCAGGAGTTTTTTACATTGTCAGCTCGACCCTCTACTGTATATCTCGTTTGACCTTGCCTGTTAACTGGCAATAAATAGTCTTCATAGTCTTTTCTCCTGAAATGTTTTCGCGAATCTTCAGTTCAATTGTTAGACCGCATTTGGAATACGGAATGTTAGCATGGATACCTAGGATGAAGAAAGACAGTGATCCTATCGAGCAGGTGCAAAAACGGGCAACTAAATTGGTGGACCATCTTAGGACCCTGTCATATCCAGAAAGACTTATGAAACTTAAAATGTTTCCTTTATCCTATAGACAAATTAGATGTGACCTGCTATGGAAATTCTGAATAATCAATGAACATGTCCGTTCGCTGAAATCCGAAGATTTCATTAGGTTTACAAACATGACTCACCTGCGTGGTCATCCAAATAAGGTCAAACGCGAATGTTTATGCTTAGATCAACGATTTTTTCTTTCAGTCAGCTAATGGCTCAAACATGGAAATCACTTGCAAGCGAAATAAAGACTTCGAATACCCTGGATATGTTCCAACGACAGTAAGACTCCTTAACTTTTGATGATTGATGACTGTTCCTGCAGGACTATCTTCAGCCAACCAATAGATTTTACTTCATGATTTTAGTTTATGTTTATCGTACCATTACACTTTTGATGTAAAATGTTAAACTGTGTTTTATGATGTCTGTATATACGTTCATTTATAATTTCGATTTTACCTAAATAGGGTAAACAATGGCAATGCAAAGTACGCTTGGATTTGCAGCTTGATTGTTTACCACAACGAGTTCTAGTTGCAGCAAGACGTCAGCTCATTGGACGACTCAGAAAACTACGTGACCAGCATTGAAGTAGCTATCGTTGACAAGCGTGTAGAAGGATCCGTTGCAGCATTAAAGCACTCAAAGTACGTCTGTGTGATGGTTGATTCCCGAATTTTGCATGATCAGAACCCTTTCAGCCCGAATTTTGTGTCAAAGAACTAACTTTAAAAATGTCCTATCTAATTCAAAAATAGATGTGCCGTATTATTTACCAGATAGCGGTTCATTTTAATTTTAAATTCTAGAAGACTTCGACTAATTCTAATAGAACACACAGTCATTCCATATTGTTGCATATCATATGGAATAGAAGTGAAATTTTTGACTTTAGGAATTTTTATTGTATTTTCGTTATTTCTAGTATCTCGGAGGCCGTTGTGATTTGTTAAAATATTCCTTCTGAGAATTTCTTGGTCGTTTATGATTTTGAATAGGAAAGTGAGATAATTTTGTAGTTCTCTAATCAAAACCGATTGAAGACCATATCCATTGTATCGATCAGTGTATGAGCCTTGGAGGCCATCACATTCGGATAAGGATCTGCTAAAGCCTATTTGAATGCCTTCGAGTTTCTTTCGGTCATCTGAGGATATAATGCGAAAAACGTTTGCAGTAATGCAGGAGAGGTAAAACTTACATTCTATAGAGTCGTGTTTTGAGGGTAGGTGAGGAGAAGTTTTTATAAATAAATCCGCATAGTCTAGTGGCTTTCGAAGATACTTGTATAACGTGGGGGATAAATCAGGAGATGTTATATAGATATGACCACCAGCTCTGGCTTTCTCGTACGCCGAAATTGCAATAGAAAACCAATTGATTAGTCCCCTAACTAAATTAATTTTCTCTATGTAAATTGAAGGTCATCGCACGGGGTTTTGAAATGGACTTGTAGAAGCTATCAGCTTTTGCCGTCAGCTTGACCACAAATACTTCTAGGTGCTGATAGACTGCAGCCCATCGGCAGGACTCAGAAAATTAGGAGACTGTCATTGAAGAAGCTATCACCGACAAGCGTAGGGATGGATCTGTCGCAGCATTAAACGGACTCAAAATACGTCTGCGTGGCTGTTTATTTTGAAGTTGCTGTTATCAGACCACTTTTGGTCCGCATTACATAAATAAATAAATAAATTGTATATTTAAGGCCCAGAGAGCCCCGTCATTTCAAACTTAGTATCGCGGTATAAATAAATACAAAGTGGATAATTTCTGCACTATGTGAGCAGCCATATTAACATCAGAAATGAACAATATGGTAGGCATATCCGATTCAGAACGATTTGCCATTTTTAAAACAATAGTCAACAATCTTTAACATAAATGGTGAACTAGAAAAGAAGCAGTAAAAAAACTCCTACGGTTAAATCGGAGGTGGAGTTCAGCGAGCCGCCAATTTAAAAAAATAGGAGAAAAAAACTGCTTCACTAAAACATAAATAGCTAGATGCCATGGGATAGTGCTGTGATGTTGCTGACAACGTATGAGGGTTCGGAACGCTCCTAGTCGTGTGAGAGATAATATAGCAGTCAGAGCTACTGTTTTTAACCACCATTGGAGGTGAGAGAGGACAAACTCATCGTGGACACCAGGGTCAAAACGAAGAGGGGACAGTAGAGGTCATGAGATCATCATCGAGATGCAACCTTGCCGACTGCATAGTCCACCAATCAAAGAGACGAAAACATCAGAACCAGCCATGATCATCAACAGATCCTGGCGACCATCGTTTGGGTTGCAAAAGCGGAGGAAAGTACCAAGGTTGTCAAGACTTGGCGATGCTAGTTTAAAAGGAGGGGGGCAAAAAGTAACTGCAACGATTGACTCTGCAGAGGATGATGGACATATAATAAGAGACCATTATAATATCAAGGGAGCTGCCTCAAATACCAGGAGGACCCTTTTCGAAATCCAAAAGTTGCGAGTTAGGGAAGGAAACAGACAATAAGGACTTTATATCTTCCGAAGTTAAATTTTTGCGTAACTTTGTTTTGAAAATAGCTAATGTGGACGACAACCTAATTTGCAGTGGAAGATTATTCCATATGAAAGCATATTTGGAGGCAAAAACTGAGACCGGTTAGTTTGTGGAGCTAAGGGGTGGTGAAATGTCCATGGAGGAATTACGAGTGTCATAGGGGCGATCTACCGGAGTCAGAGAGTTAATTCGTGGGAGATTTGGGCTAGAGTTAACGCGAAACAGGAAGCAGAGACTTGAACAATGTCCTATCTTATTCAAAAATAGATGTGTGGTATTACTTAACAGATGGCAGTTAATTATTTTTAAAATTCTAGTAGGCTTCGACTACTTCTATAGAAATATGCAGGGCATTCCATATTGTCGTGAATCTTATGGAATAGAATTTTGGGTCGTAAGGTATTTTTAAATTTAGGAATTTTATAAGTGTTTTCGTTATTTCTAGTGTTTCGAAGGTCATTTTGATTTGTTAAAATATTCATTCTGAGAATATCGTGGTCGTTTGTGATTTTGAATAAAAAAGTGAGATCATTTTGTAGTCTTCTAGTCAAGACCGATTGAAGACCATATCCATTGTATAGATCAGTGTATAAGCCTTGGATGCCATCACATTAGAATAAGGATCCGCTACAGTAACTTTGAAGGACTTATAGTTTCTTTTGGTCATCTTAGGATATTATGCTTAAGAAAATTGAGCAGTAATGCAGGAGAGGTAAAACGTACATTCTATAGAATCGTGTCATGAGGTAAGGTGAGGAAATGCTTTTACAAATTTAGAATTTTTTTAAATAAAGAATTAATATTTGGTTAGCACTGGCAAGGCACTGTCTAAACAAACATAAGTAACGAAATAAAGTAATGAAAATGTGTGCAGATTAAATCTACAACTACTTAATACTGTAGACAGAAAATGTCCTGCTAGGTCAACAGTAAGTAATGTTTTGAAATTAAAGGTAAAATAGAAAAATAGGCAGTGAAAACAAACTCCTACCTTAAAAATGGAGACATGGTTCAATAGGCCTTCATTATCGAATCGAAGGTAGGAGAAAAAACTGCTTAGGAAAATAAGGTCAGGTGGTAGAGTAGGGTAATGCTGCAGTAGCATTTCAGAATAAGATAAGGAAACGTCGAGATAGTTCGTTCTTGATCACTTAGGCCTATGCATCAAAATCTTACTAAAATGCGCCAATGAACTTAAGTCCTCAGCAACTTAGGATCCAGAATTGAATTCTGATGATAGTTAGTATCCAAAGAAACGGTAGCAATTTAGACTGTGGACCAACGAATGTGTACGACTGGTGATATAAGGAGACATCATAGTTCATGGGCGACTCAAGGTAGCGAAAATATAGTTTCAAGAGGGTCACCTAAATTCCCGATGGTCCTTTCTCCGAGTCATGGGGAAAGCTACTGGGAAAAGATGAGGAAAATAAAAGGTTAATAGAATCAGTGCAAAGAAAAATGTGCAGTTTTTGCTTGCATGCAGACAGACTAGTAAACGACCTTATTTCAATTGGCAAGTTGTTCTAAAGAAAGCTATACCTAGAATCAAAAAAAGAGAGTATTAACATGTGGAGGATGCATGAGGACGTATAATTAGGGCAGAATATCTTAGGTTACAAGGAAGAATAACAGGGTTAATAAAAGAAAGCTTGTGGAGAGTTGAGATATTATTAAGTTGGAAAAGGAGACAAAAGCCTG
This sequence comes from Schistocephalus solidus, assembly GCA_017591395.1. Classification (NCBI taxonomy): domain Eukaryota; kingdom Metazoa; phylum Platyhelminthes; class Cestoda; order Diphyllobothriidea; family Diphyllobothriidae; genus Schistocephalus; species Schistocephalus solidus. The sequence continues at coordinate 150,943 of WEDG01000464.1, read as the reverse complement.
CTTCAAGTCTCCTGATCCAAAGAAATTTTAGCTTCATTAGCTGGCATCTGGTTGAGTAGGAAGTAGTTAAAAGAGTCGGTAACATGAGTTTTCTGTGAAATGTCTTCGGAAATTTTCAATTTTTGAACGGCTAGATTCGTTCATTAAAACGAAGAATGGAGAGCAATATTCACGAATAGGAAGTACAAACATACGATGACGTTTAAATTTAATTTAATTTCAGGAACGTAGAAATTACAAGAAATAAAGCCGCAAATCTGAGCAATTTTAGCTGTAATTCTATTGGCATGAGACGAAAGATCTAGTTTATTGGTGTAGCTTAAGTGCGATTCTTGATGGAGGAACATTTACTCATAGGGCAACCTGTAAAAAACAGAGGTTGCGGCAGCCTTACAGGCCCAAAACCCATGTAGCGACACTTGGTGAGAACTCCATTAGTCATGTGGAGCTCCACGCCGAAAGAGCGTCTAAGTCGGAATGAATTTGTTCTGGGCATCGTTCGGACGTAGAGTATGAGAAGGAATACATGCGTTTGAGGTCGTCAGCATAAATCAAATATCATTTATATGCAGGAAGAACAAAAAAGGACATAAAATGGGTACCCTGAAGGACACCACTCACAATGGGGGAAGTACTTGAGTATGAGGACTCCACTAAAACGTTTTGTTTTTGATCATGTAGGTATGATCTAATAAAGTCAGTAAGGGGACTACGAAATCATAAAGCTTCTAGTTAAGCTAAAAGTCGTCTATGAGGCACTTTATTGAATGCCTTACTAAGATCAAAATAAAAAACCTATTACAGATAAATGATCATTACGAAGAGAGGTTAGAGGATTAAGAAAAGACATTCGGCAGGTTTCACAAGAGCCGTCCGGTAAAAAGCCGTGTTGGGAAAAGTTGATAAATTGATTACTTATGCAAAAATCCTTGATTTGTTTTGCAAATTGTTTTGAAGAGTTTAGCTAGAGAGGTCGTTTATTGAACACCGCGATAGTTATATAATGTTAGATCGGGAACCAGATTAAAAAACTGGCATTGTAACAGACGTTTTCCAATAATCGGGGAATAAACCGTTTTCGAGAAATACAGAGAATAATTTGATTAGTAAAGGTGAAAAATCCCGTAGCTGTTTAATAAATGAGTTTGGAGTGTTATCAGTTTCAACCGAATGTGAATTTATAAGGTGACCTATTTTTTGGATGCCTGAAAGCGAGAAATTATTGGTTGTTTGAAGGGACTTTGAATTTCTAAGCAGAGGAATTGAGGAAGTGAGGCTAGTTTCAGTGGTAAAGTGGTGGGCAAAAACGAATATAACAATTCTGCTTTGCCAAAATCCTCGGTTACAAATTTTTGGGTACAGTAAAGTAAGGTCGAAGTTACATTCAGACGCTTAGCCGATTACCGAACATGGAAGATTTGAGCAACAGATTTGGATGAATTGGCATCACTTAGTGCCCGAGACTCCCTATGCTTATCTTGTGCGAGCCTAATTTTAGATGCTAATTCAAATATTCGTGTGATCCTTTTATGAACTGACAAAGAGCTTTTTAATGGATATTTAAGTTGCTTTCGTAATTTTTTAAATTTCATTTTGAAGAAAATGTGGAACAGTAGAAGCAGCTGTATTTGAATTAAAAATCTTAAATTGGATAAAAACCTGGATATTTTCTGTGAGGATCCGCAAGAGCTCATAGAAAAAGTTTGGATTGTTGATTGAAAATATGCTATGCCAATCTAGAGGACTTACGTAATTATTTATTACTTCATTGTTTGTGTTAGCAAAGTCGAGGTTATTGCATTTAACCTCAGGCTATGTAAGAAGGAAAACTGGAAAACAACAGCGAATAAGTGCATGATCAATTGTAAATAGATCACGATGGAAATTCATAAAGAGAGGGTGGACATCATTTGTAAAAATTAAATCTAAAATGCTGTCATTTCTAGTCACTGAACAGACCAGTTGGGAAATGTTTGGAAAGTTATTAGTAACGACCAATTTCTGAGGTTTTGGCGGAGAGGAATTTGTCTGCCAGTCAATGTCTGGCAGCTTAAAATCGCATACGATTATTTTGACATCAAATTGAGTCTCTGAAACTTTTTCAACTAGTTCACAGAGCTCACTTTCATTGCCAGAATAACATGGAGGATTATAAACACAGCCAACTACCGCTTTTTATTGTGCGTGAGGATGACTGAAGCAAAGCATTCATTTCCAGAAAAGGACGAAATGCTCAGCTGGAAAGGGAAATGTACAAAGGATGACTTAATATAAAGGAGGCAACCACAGCCACGTTTTTCAGCGTGGTCGTGTCGGTACACATTGAAATTATCTATATTGGGCGTCGAGTCAGAAATAAGAGACTGAGCCCTGGATTCAGTGATGCACAACACTTCTGGATCAAGCTCAAAGGCTACTGTTCTAAGCTCAGCCATCTTATTTACAACTGGTCTCGCATTGAGTGAAACTAAGCTGAATGTATTTTATGGGCTGCAGGTTACGCTCATCCGTATTTATAAAAAAGGAAGATTTGGTGGTGGATTAGAAAACGGGAGAGAGGAAACAAAATATGGGAAAAATATTGCTCTAGTCTATAATTTGTCGAAATTTTACCGTTAAAAGAACTGAGATTATTGTACAACGGCATATTTGGATGAAAACCGTGAAATGGTAGGCTATATTGTGGCGTGGGAAAGATAGGGGTTGGCATAGAAATGAGATTTGAAGAGAAGTCAGCATAAATTGGCGGAAAACACGCATTTGAAAAAGGAAAACATGATTTCGGAACACTGGTAACATAATTAGAAGGGTTAATTATTTGTGGATTTTGGACACTTTTTGGGTTGGGAAAGATGCTAACGCGGGCGTTTGCATTTGTTGTAGATGCTGAGGTGTTAGCAGGTTTTCCATCGGTAATGACATGACTGATTTTAACGCCTGTCTTAGCCAAGGACTCAGATATACTGCGGGTTTTCGTAGGTTTACTAGATTTGTAAGATATAGCAGGTATGGTTTGCTTAAGAGGGGAAAGAAGTGGCGTTGACACGAATTCACTTGAACCAGGAACAAAAAGGAGACAAAGGTCAAGGTCTAAGGCGGTTGGTTCACATTCGTAGATAAGTGAATTCTCGAATTTTAAACCGATTTCTTCGTTTGCTGTCGAAACTATTAGCTTAATTATAAACAATTTAATTGAATTTCTACCTCTTAATCAACTGCACACACCTGCAGTTATTATAATTGCCAATAGGGGAGAAATAGACGGTTTTAAAACTGTTTCAACCTACATAGCCTCATTAAAGTTCTCGCAGATTAACTTAAAAAGGACGGAATATAAAGATATCTTCTAGAAAAATGTTAACAATTTGTAAGTATACCTTATTTCCAGCGAAAAATAATTTACCGTAGTTGCTATACCAGTTGATATAACTTTTGATCCTGCATAGCCACTTCGCTAATTCTATTTTCGATTTGAACTCGTTACCCAGCAGATTGTTGCTTGCAGTGCATCGCTTTAAACATATAAATAAATAAATTGTATATTTAGGGCCCAGAGAGCCCCTTCATATATTTCAAATATTTATTTATTTAGAATTTATATTTGGTTAGCACCGGCAAGGCACTGTCTAAGCAAACATTAGTAACGAAATAAAGTTATGACAATGTGTGCAGATAAAATGTACATATACATAACTTGTCCTGCCATGTCAACAGTTAGCGATGTTTTAAAATTAATGGTGAACTAGAAAAAATAGACAGTGAAAAAAACTTCTACCATAAAAATGGAGGCAGAGTTCAATAGGCCTTCATTTTTTAATAGAAGGTAGGAGAAAAAACTGCTTAGGAAAAAATGGTCAGGTGGAAGAGTAGGGTAATACTGTAGTAGCATTTCAGGATGAAATACTGAAACGTCGAGGTGATTCGTTCTTGATCACTTAGGCGTATGAAACAAAATCTCACGAAATGCTTCAATGAACTTTAGTCCTCAGCATCTTAGGATCCAGAATTGAATTCTGATGATGGTTAAAATAAATTGTATATTTAAGGCCCAGAGAGCCCCGTCATTTCAAACTTAGTATCGCGGTATAAATAAATACAAAGTGGATAATTGTTGCACTATGTGAGCAGCCATATTAACAGCAGAAATGAAAAATATGGTAGGCATATCCGATTCAGAACGATTTGCCAATTTTAAAACAATAGTCAACAATCTTTATCATAAACGGTTAACTAGAAAAGAAGCAGTAAGTATCCAAGAAGCAGTTAGTATCCAAAGAAACGGTAGCATTTTAGACTGTGGATTACCGAATGTGTACGTCCGAATGACGTCAATGTTTGGAGGACTGGTGATACAAGTAGACATCATAGTTCATGGGCGACTCGAGGTAGCGAAAATATAGTTTCAAGAGGGTCACTCAAATTCCCGATGGTCCTTTCTCCGAGTCATGGAGAAAGCTACTGAGAAAAGATAAGCAAAATAAAAGGTTAATAGAATCTGTGTTAAGATAAATGTGCAGTCTTCGCTTGAATGCAGATAGACTAGTTAACGATCTACTTTCAATTGGCAAGTTATTCCAAAGAAAACTATACCTAGAAGCAAAGAAGATTCGTTCAGTAAACCGAAGAAAGGACAGCAAAATTCATCTTTTATTTCATAAAACGTCACATGTGACAATTTTCCTTTCGTATTATTGATTTGAAAAATACTGATATTCTAAAAGCAATATGAAACCGCAGTCAGTGCTTAGACGCAAATGCCCTCTTAGCGTAAAGCTTCCACTAGAGCAACCGACCGTAAATATGAAGAAACTTGACCTTGACGCCCTGGAAAATTTCAAAAATTTTATGTCTCAAAATGGTTCTCTGTTCACGATCCTTGATACCATTTTGATGGAAAGTTGTCTTCACTTACTTCTCAACAATGCTAGAAACTTGAGCCATTTATAAACATGGTAAGTACCGATACATATGACCAACATAAGGGAAGTTTCAACTTTCTTTTAAAAAACGACCCTAAGAGTAAAATCCCCCTGGACGTCACATTTCATTTCCTTTACTCGTACGGCTTTAACTTTAAAGTCGCGTAAGCTAAAAGGTTGTCTTCCCGTAGCAAAAACCCACCAATTCTGGTCAAACGGTTATTGGCGATTGAAGTAGACCTTATTTTCTCTAAGCATGAGCACTCAGCTCAATATTTAAAAAAACCAGCTTTTTATCAGTTACCAAACATAAAACTTCTATGGGTTAGAAGACTCGAAGCCGGTCTCTGCTTCCTGTTTCGCGTTAACTCTAGCCCAAATCTCCCACGAATTAACGCTCTTACTCTGGTAGATCGACCCTATGCCACTCGTAATTCCTCCATGATCATTTCACCACCCCTTAGCTCCACAACTAACTGGTCTCAGTTTTTCGCCTCTAAATATGCTTTACCTAGAATAATCTTCCACTGCAAATTAGGTTGTCGGCCACATTAGCTATTTTCAAAACAAAGTAACGCAAACATTTAACTTCGGAAGATATAAAGTCCTTATTGTCTGTTTCCTTCCTAACACGCAACTTTTTGGATTTCGAAAAAGGGTCCTCCTGGTATTTGAGGCAGTACCCTTGATATTATAATGGTCTCTTATTATATATCCATCATCCTCTGCAGAGTCAATCTTATATTGATCTCTTATTATATGTACATCATCCTCTGCAGAGTCAATCGTTGCAGTTACTTTTTGCCCCCCCTCATTTTAAACTAGCATCGCCAAGTCTTGACAACCTTGGTACTTTCCTCCACTTTTGCAACCCCGACGATGGTCTCCAGGTTCAGTTGAGGATCAAGGCGGGTTCTGATAGTCTTGCCTCTTTGATTGGTGGACTATGCAGTTGGCAAGGTCGCATCTTAATGATGATCTCATGACCTCTACTGTCCCGTCTTCGTTTTGACCCTGGTGTCCACGATGAGTCAATCCTCTCTCACCTCCACTGGTGGTTACAAACAGTAGCTCTGACTGCTATATTATCTCTCACACGACAAGGAGCGTTCCGAACCCTCATACGTTGTCAGCATCATCACAGATCTATCCCATTGCACCTAGCTATTAATGTTTTAGTGAAGCAGTTTTTTTCTCCTATTTTTTTTTAAATTGGCGACTCGCTGAACTCCGCCTCTGATTTAACCGTAGGAGTTTTTTTAACCGCTTCTTTTCTTTTTCACCGTTTATGTTAAAGATTGTTGTCTATTGTTTTGAAAATGGCAAATCGTTCTGAATCGGATATGACTACCATATTGTTAATTTCTGCTGTTAATATGGCTGCTCACATAGAGCAGCAATTATCCACTTTGTATTTATTTATACCGCGATACTAAGTTTGAAATGACGGGGCTCTCTGGGCCTTAAATATACAATTAATTATTTATTTAGTTATTTATCTGTAGGAATAAAACCGCAATGGAAAGTCGGGTTTCATCCTCATTAGCAAACGAGAAGCCTAGGTCTACACATACAATACAAAAAGTTATCTCACAGGTTTGTCTTCTAGCTAATGCAAGCGCACGGCCTTCCGGATCGCGAGGAATTTCGATTCTAGCTGAATCTTCACCCGTTCACCTTGTTCCTGGTTAGACTGAAATCGTGTCAACGCCACTTATTTCTCCTCCCAAGCAAACCACGCCTGCTATAGCTGCCAAATCTAGTAAACCTAAGAAAACTCCCAGAAAATCTTAATCATTGGCTAAGCCAGGCATTAAAATCGGTAGTCATTACCGATGGGAAACCTGCCAACACCTCAGCATCCAGAACAGATGTGAACGCTAACGTTAGCATCTTTCCCAACCCAAAATATGTCCGAAATCCCCAAATAATTAAGCCTTCTTATTATGTTACCAGTTTTTCGAAATCATTTATTCCTTTTTCAAATGCACGTTTTCCGCAAATTTATTCCAACTTCCCTCAAAATCTCATTTCTATTCCCCCCTATCTTTCCCACGCCACAATATAGCCTTCCGTTCTATTGTTTTCATCGAAATATGCCGTTGTACAAGAATCGTAGTTCTTCGAACAGTAACATTAGGACAAATTGTATCAGTATCAGTATATTTTGATAAAAACTTTTCAATTTTAACACTATCAACTGCTTATACCTGTGGTGCTCGTCCACTTCTACAGGTGTAAACCTTTATAGTCAACGCATTCAACCGATATAGCCTCGTTATTAGTCAGGTGGATCTGTTATACTAAGAAGTCTCTCAAGCACGTATAAAGGTCCTTAGTTAAAATTTTGGAAAAAATATTTTTCGAAGAATATTATTCGACTGCTTTTTCCTAAGTTTGACCAAATTAAAGCCTCCTAGCAAAAATGAGAATGAAAATCTCGGCTCGTCGCAAGCTCTCAGCCATTGCACCGAAGCGTTGCTTGGTTGCATCAAGTAGTCACAGCAGTGATATGCATATGCAACCAATCGTTAAAGCTAAGCAGCTTGATCTCTCTGCTTTACAAAACTGTAATGATTTTATGTTAAATTTGGATCAGTTCTCTCTATACTGGGGAACTTATTCGACGGTGACATCTCTGCTCTTCCCTCTCAGGAATGTCAGCGTCTGGATTCTCTCGTCCATTTGGTTGCCACTGGAACATCCGACCGACAGAAACGAAATTATAATTTTCTTTTAAAAAATGTTTCACGGGAAAGACGACCCATTGACGTTGCCTTAAACTTCATGTACTCGTGCGGTTTCAACTACAAAATAGCGGAAGCCAAACGCCTCTCCTCACGTAGCAAAATCCACCTTTATTAGTCACCCTTTTTTCACCAATCGAGGTGGACTCCATTTTTGCACAATGAGGTCGCATTTCTCGTTATCTAGAAGAGGCAAAATGTTTCCTTTGTCGGGATCTTACACCGATGGAGCGAAGGAATGTGTATCACCTCTTGCATAGGTCTTCGGCCTCTCAATCGATTATCCATAAGTCTGGTCATGGTTATGCAAACCATAACGAGACGATACAGCAATCTCCTATAGTGCTCGGTTCAAAAACCTTAACTTCAGTAGCTATCAGCCATGTCGTAAGCCCACCTTTAATGTCAGTAACTCCATCTAAAGTGCCAAGACCGACTGCTTCTCCGTTTCAACGTAGTTTTTCTTGTATTCCTACTGTTGCCTTAGTCAACAATACTGGGTCAAGTCCACCTCGTTCCCGTTCCACGCTATCCACTCCGGTCTCAGCTGTCCAATCTAATAAACTTATCAAAAACCTGGGCAAGTCAAAGGATGCTCCAAACTTAAGTTCCAAAAAGACAAATGTTATTAAAGTTGGGAAACCTCCTAACCCTCCAGCAGCTACCATACATACCCAAAATTTCCTTAGCAATTATCCCAACCAATCAATTTCTCAGGCTGCCCCATTATTTAACCCTACCCCTTACGGTACCAGTTTTCCAAAACAATTTGTTCCGTTTTCAAATCTTATTCTCCCCCCATATTATTCCTATATTCCTCAAAATCCTATTTATAGGCCTCCTACTTTCGCTAACGCAGAAAATAGCCTTCCTCTCAATGGATACCACCCAAATATGTTTCTCTATAATAATCCTAATTTAGTTAGCAGTAACAGCTTAGCTGATTGTAGACAGCAGCCATTTTACTTTCCGCCAGCACCTACCTCTCTACAGTTTACTTCCCCACCACCAAGTCTTCCTTTTTATAAGTAACGATAACCCTAGTTTGGATACTCGAACTACGCTAGATGTCATATTACTTAATGCTAGATCTGTTTTAAATAAGATGGCGCAACTGAGAGCCATTGCTTTCGAGCTAATGCCCGATGTTTTATGCGTAACTGAATCTTGGACCCATCCCTTTAATTTCCGACTCTTTGCTTGTCATAGACCAGTACGATCTCTACCGTCAAGACCGCATTAGTAAGCGTGGTGGTGGTTGTCTTCTATATTAAAAGCTTCATTTAAGAACTTCCCGTTTGATCTAGATGTTACGTCATTCTCTGGTAATTACTGCTTCGCATCCATTATCCTGTCGTCCAGGCAAAAGGCGATTCTCGGATGTATTTACAACCCGCCTAATTCATCATCCAATGATGCAAAACTTTGTGAAATTTTTAAATTGATTTCGAAGTCCAATTTTAACATTAAAATAATCGCTGGGGACTTTAATTTTCCTGAAATTGACTGGATTTCAAACGTTTGTCCACCCAGATTTCAGCCTTTCCTCGATACGATTAATTTTTCTAATTGGTCCCAGCTTGTCCGTTCTTCAACGAGAGAAAAGCATATTTTAGACCTGATTTTCACAAATGACATTGCACCCTCGTCGTTGATTTTAAGCAGGGCCTCTTCCAAAGTGACCATAAACTAATTCACTGTTGCCTTCCGATTGTTTCATCGAAAAAGGTTAGTGCCGTTCGTACCTATCATGCTTTTGACCTCGCAGATATGAGCTTAATTAGTAACTTTTTTGACTCATTGGACTGGCAGAATCTCTCCTCCACGAGCGACGCAGCAAGTCTTTGTGACTTCGTGTCAGATGTTTCAAATAACATCCTGAAGCTTGTGCCAACCAAAATAGTCAAGCCCTACGTCTCGGAATCAACCGTTCCTCACTTTCTTTTGCCACGACTAAAGAAATTGAAGAAGCAGTTGAAAGATCAATATACTAGCTCGTTATCTGTACATCTAAGGATCGCAGAGATTTTTGAATTAGCCTCTAAGATTCGTCTTGCACATGACAGACAGAGGGATTCTTGCGCACTCAGTGAGCCAAACTCTGCAAAATCTGTTGCTCAACTGTTCCGCCGTCGATCCTCTTCCAAACGAGGTTATGAAATTCCTCCATTACTAAATGAAGACAAGAACTTCGTTCTGAAAGACTCTGACAAGGCAAAACTGTTTAGTGCGTTCTTTCCAAATCATCTTACGATGGAATCTGAAGCGGTTCCGACGTTTCAGGCATCCTTATTGAATGTTATCAGCACTATTGATTTCTCCTTAGAACTAATTCGTAAGCAAATAATTCGTCTGAAAAACTCGCACTCTTCGGGAACTGACGGTATTCCAAACTCAGTTATTAAGAGAGTGCCGAGCTTTCCCCGATTGCTTAGCCATATATTCTCAGTTTATCTTTTAAACGGATTCTTTCCTGACTTATGGAAGACATTTATTATTCTTCCTGTCTTCAAGTCGGGATCTCGTTCGGACGTAAATAATTATCGAGGCGTTCACAAAACCCCAGCTCTCGCAAAACTTCTTGAAAAATTATTTTTAATCAAATTCTCGACTTTTGCCAAGAAAATAAGCTTTTAAGCGACTCACAATATGGTTTTCTACCTGGGAGATCATGCGAAGTGTGTCACTTAGCTTTTCTTAACCTCGTCACTTCCCTTGGTAACGAGCAACAGTCAGTGGTTGTGATCTACTTTGACCTGAGCAAAGCCTTTGACAAGGTACCGCACAGACGTCTTCTAGTGAAACTGGAAGCCCTCGGCATCCGGCCTTCTCTCCTTGACTTCATTGGTTCCTACTTGTCTAACCACAGCCAGAAGGTCCTAGTAGGTAATAGCTATTCGACGCCTCAACCGATCACGAGTGGCGTTTTTCAAGGCACCGTTCTAGGTCCCCTTCTCTTCATTCTGTACATTAACGAAATTTCCACTTTTACTCACAAATTCACAAAAATTTCGTTTACGCTGACGATCTCAAGTGCATTTATTCATTTTCTAAAGACACTGCTAATAGTTGCGTTGACAAAATCAACACTGATCTACTTATGCTCTCACGTTGGAGCTGTACTTGGCAGATGGAATTTTCTCCATCCAAGAGCAGTTTTTCATGTGTTTTGGCCCCGCCAAGCTTCCTGGACCCTAGTATTTCAAAAATAGTACACTTTTAGAACGCTCAACCATAAAAGACTTAGGTCTAAGTTACACGAATAAGCTAGCATTATCGCCTCATGCAGATCGAATTTCTGCAAAGGCTGCACAGATATGTGGTTTTATATCACATAATTTCTTCCTTCCGGAAATAAAGTTAAACCTATACCGCATGTTTGTTCTTCCTATCCTCGAATACTGCTGTTCCCTATTTGGGCTGATGAACGCCTCTGACCGCAGTAAGATTGAAAAAGTTCAGAGGGTTTTTACTCGAAAACTATTTTCTCTTCCTGGATCCAGTTTCTCTTATACGGATAGATGCCAGTTAGCAAACATTAAATTTCTGTGGGTAAGAAGACTCGAAACTGGTCTCTGCTTCCTGTTTCGCGTTAATTCTAGCCCAAATATCCCATGAATTAACGCTCTCACTCCGGTAAATCGACCCTATGCCACTCGTAATTCCTCCATGATCTTTTCACCACCCCTTAGCTCCACAACCAACCGGTCTCAGTTTTTTGCCTCCAAATATGCTTTCATATGGAATAATCTACCACTGCAAATTAGGTTGTCGTCTACATTAGCTATTTTCAAAACAAAAATTACGCAAACATTTAACTTCGGAAGATATAAAGTCCTTATTGTCTGTTTCTTTCCCAAACTCGCCACTTTTGGATTTTGAAAAGGGTCCTTCTGGTATTTGAGGCAGCTCCCTTGATATTATATGGGTCTCTTATTATATTTTCCATCATCCTCTGCAGAGTCAATCTTTGCATTCACTTTTTCTTCCCCTCCTTTTAAACTAGCATTGCCAACTCTTGACAACCTTGATACTTTCCTTCGAATTTGCAACCCTGACGATAGTCTCCAGGATCTGTTGATGATCGAGGTGGGTTCTGATGGTTTCGCCTCTTTGGTGATGGACTATACAGTCAGCAAGTTTGCATCTCGATGATGATCTCGTGACCTCTACTGTCCCCTCTTCGTTTCCACCATGTTGTCTACGATGAGTTCGTCCTCTCTCACCTCCACTGGTGTTCATAAACAGTAGCTCTGACTGCTATATTACCTCTTACCCGACAAGGAGCGTCCCGAACCCTCATACGCAGTCAGCAACATCACAATAATTTCCCATTGCATTTAGCTATTAATTATTTAGTGAAGCAGTTTTTTTTCTCCTATTTTTTTAAAATGGGCGGCTCGCCGAACTCCGCCTCCGATTTAACCCTAGGAGTTTTTTTTACTGCTTCTTTTCGAGTTCACCGTATATGCCAACGATTGTTGACTTTTGTTTTAAAAATGGCAAATCTTTTTGAATCGGATATGTTTACCATACTACTCATTTCTGCTGTTCATATGGATGCTCACATAGTGCAGCAATTATCCACTTTGTATTTATTTAAACCATGGTACTAAGTTTGTAATGATGGGGCCCTCTGGGCCTTAAATATACAATTTATTTATTTATTTGAGGGAGATGTAGGTGAGTAAACTTTGAATTCCCTATTTGTACATGCGATTTGTGGTATCAAAAAATAGTAGCTCGATATGTTTGCGAGGCTAATTGATATTAGTTAATTAGCTGGAGCATAGTTGAAAAAGATCAGACAGTGAAAAGAAAACTCACAGTGATATAAAGGAGAAAAAACTGTCGCCCTTGGAGGGGTCCAACGGGAGGCTTCGCGGAAGTCACATGAATCAGCACCGAAGTGCGGAAGGTGCAGCTAGATACTCCCTTGATGCCTGCAGAATCCGTTGAGTGATTTAAAAGGCGGAGATATCCGAACAAATTGAAGACCAGATCAATTTAGTTTCCCCCCTTTTGTTTCTTCTCTCCAGGTTTCCTCCTTGCCACTAAATCTTCCTTTTTCATAGATACGGATGAGCGTAACCTGCAGCCCATAAAATACACTCAGCTTAGTTTCACTCAATGCGAGACCAGTTGTAAATAAGATGGCTGATCTTAGAACAGTAGCCTTTGAGCTTGATCCAGAAGTGTTGTGCATCACTGAATCCAGGGCTCAGTCTCTTATTTCTGACTCGACGCCCAATATAGATAATTTCAATGTGTACCGACACGACCACGCTGAAAAACCTGGCTGTGGTTGCCTCCTTTATATTAAGTCATCCTTTGTACATTTCCCTTTCCAGCTGAGCATTTCGTCCTTTTCTGGAAATGAATGCTTTGCTTCAGTCATCCTCACGCACAATAAAAAAAGCGGTAGTTGGCTGTGTCTATAATCCTCCGTGTTATTCTGGCAATGAAAGCGAGCTCTGTGAACTCTTTGAAAAAGTTGCAGGGACTCATTTTGATGTCAAAATAATCGTGGGTGATTTTAATCAGCCATACATTGACAGCCAGACAAAATCCTCTCCGCCAAAACTTCAGAAACTTCAAACACGTCCCAACTGGTCAGTTCAGTGACTAGAAATGACAACATTTTGATTAAATTTTTACATATGATGTCAACCCTCTCATTATAAATGTCCATCGTGATAATGCAAAAACCTCGACTTTGCTAACAAAAGCCATGAATTAATAAATAATTTCGTAAGCACTCTAGATGGGCTTAGTATATTTTCAATCAACGATCCAAAATCTTTTCTTAAGCTCTTGCAGATCCTCACAGTAAAAATCTAGGCTTTTATCTCGTTTAAGATTTTTAACTCAAATACAGCTTTTTATCTACTGTTCCACATTTTCTCCAACACAGACTGAAAAAAATATGGAAGCAGCTTAAAGATCCAGCTAAAAGCTCTTTGTCAGTTTACATAAGGTTTGCACAAATATTTGAATTAGCATCGAAAATTACCTTCACGCGAGATAAGCATAGGGTGTCTCGGGTACTAAGTGATGCCAATTTATCCAAATCTGTTGCTCAAATCCTCCGTGTTCGGTCATCGGCTAAGCATCTGAATGTTACTCCGCCCGTACTCCACTGTAACAAAAGATTCGTTTCCGAGGATTTGGACAAGGCAGAATTGTTAAATTCATTTTTTGCCAACCACTTTACCCCTGAAACTAGCCTCACTCCCTCATTTCCTCTGCTTTTTCGCATTTAAATTCAAATTCACTTCTAACAACCATTAATTTCTCGCCTTCACTTATTCAAAAAGAAATAGCTCGCCTTAAAAAATTCGCATTCGGTTGGAACTGATAACATTCCAAACTCACTTATTAAACAGTTAAAGGTTTTTCCCCCTTTACTAAGCAAATTATTCTCAGTATTTCTCGAAAACGGTTTCTTCCCCGATTATTGGATGACGTCTATTATAATAACAGGTTTTTAATCTGGTTCCTGATCTGGCATTCATAACCATTGCGGTGTTCATAAAACACCCTCTCTTGCTAAACTCTTCGAAAAACTATTTGCAAAACAAATCACAGAATTTTTGCATAAGCAATCAAATTATCAACTTTTCCCAACACGGCTTTTTACCGGACGGCTCTTGTGAAACCTGCCACATGTATTTTCTTAATCTCCTTACCTCTCTTCCTAAGGATAATTAATCGGTAGTAATTATCTATTTTGATCTTACCATACCACAGCAAATTGGTTAGCAGTGAAACTAAAGCCTGTACAACGTAACCTAGCGCCACGTTGCTACCGAGATACCTTCGAATATATTGAAAACGTCAACCATCTTAACTTAAATGGCACAAGGATGCTATCTTTGGATGTCACATCACTTTTTTCAAACGCCCCTGTCACTAAGACAGTCGATTACCTCTGTTAATTCCTATTGACCAGTAAGTAAGAAATAGGAATACTGAAAAATGCACTGAAAGAATTATTACTACGATGCACGTTAAATGTGCAGTTCCTTTTTGACAACTAGATTTACAGACAAATAGACGGCATTGCTATGGGTTCGCCACTTGGACCTCTTCAAGCCGATATCTTTATGGGCAAGCTGGAGACATTTCAGCTAAGCGGACAGATCAATATTCTAAGACATAACGGCCGATACGTCGACGCCATCTTGCAATGGTCACAGAAGAAACAAATGTAGAAGAACTCCTAAACACTGTAAACCAAGCATATCCATCGATTAAATTAACGTTGGAGATAGAAAGAGCAGGTTCACTCCCTTTCTTAGATGTTCTTCTAAGCAGAAGACCTGACGGAAGCATCCGAAGAAGCGTTTGTCGAAAGAAAACCTGGTCTAGGCAATATACGAACTTTGGCAGTTTCGTACCTCTCCAACAGAAACGCAATCTAGTCCGTTGCTTAGCGCAAGGGCTAGAAAAATTTGCTCGGCCGAAAGTATCGAGGAGGAGCTTGGGAAGATCCTGAACCTACTTCGAGAGAATCTTTAATCTGATCGGTTTATTGCAAAGCATCTTTTCGCAAGACCGGTGAAACCTGCAACGGTTACTTTGGAAAATAAAACTCTATTTCTCAAAGTGTCCTTTCAATGGGATGCGGCTAGTGAACTCCTGAAAAGATGCCTAAACCAAGCCGTCACACAAACGTTTCCAGCAGCGAAACTTCAGATAGTGTTCTCAACCAACCCTCTTTTACGAGGCGACGGTAATGAAAGGTGGCCAGCTCAGACCACCTCCATGTGCATTTACTCATTTACTTGCTCCTGTGGAGCAGACTATGTTGGTCGCACGAGTCGGCGCCTATCCAAAAGAATAAGAGAACACCTCCGAGCATGGCTAAACAAAGGGGAAGTCAAGATTCTAAAAAGCGTCATCCTTGCACATCTTGTTGACACCGGACATAGTGTGGACCACAGCAAAGCTTTCCGTGTAATTTATAAGTTCCCACCAAACTACCCCAAGCCACTGAGTCTACGTCTACTAGCAGCAGCAGAAACGACTGTCATAAGGTTGAAGAAGCCGGTCTTGTGCGCACAAAAGAACCTCGTTCAAGCACCGCATTTAGCTTGGCCAACGGCCGCTCAGCTGCATGCATTCTCCCGCGCCATCTCTGTCGTCCCCCTTCCCCTGGAACGGCTCTACCAAACACTGTTTCTTATCATCCGCTCCCTATCCACACCTCGCAAACCACCCACACAAACGGACGAATATTATTGATTTCCTTTTTTAAATTTCTACTACGCTCCAACGTTTCCCTATAACTATACTGACCTGAAGGTACGTTATCGAAAGCAGAGCGTATGCTCGCCAAGTCATCTTTTGAATCTTTTAATGGGATTTTAACAACTTAACTTCGATAAAGTGCCTCAAAGACTATCTCTAGCAAAACTAGAACCCAGACGATTTCGTAGTCCCCTTACTGACTGTATTAGATCATACCTATATTTAGAAGTAAGAATTTACATTTGGTAAGCACTGGCAAGGCACTGTCTGAATAAACATTACGAAAAAAGTTATGACAATGTGAGCAGATAAAATGTACAAATACTGAGTAATGTAGACAGAAGGTGAGGAGATGCTTTTAAAAATTTAGAATTTTTTTTAAATAAAGAATTAATATTTGGTTAGCACCGGCAAGGCACTGTCTAAACAAACATTAGTAACGAAATAAAATTATGAAAATGTGTGCAGATAAAATGTACAAATACCTATGTAGACAGAAATCGCCCTGCTAGGGCAACAAATAGCGATAAATAAATTGTATATTTTGAAATGTATGTTTTGAAATTAAACGTGAAATAGAAAAATAGGCAGTAGAATGCAAACTTCTACCTTAAAAATGGAGGCATGGTTCAATAGGCCTTCATTTTCGAAAAGAAGGAAGGAGTAAAACTGTTAAGGAAACTAAGGTCAGGTTATAGAGTAGAGTAATACTGCAGTAGCATTTCAGAATAATTCAGTATAATTCAGTTTATATAAGGGAGATAGGCAGAGCCTTTGAAAACCCTATTTACAGATAGACGCTAGCAAAACAAGCAACTGTTACATGGCGATAGTCGTTTTAGTATATCAATCATTGCTGTCGACTAAATATATGTTCATCAAGTAAAAATGCATCAAGTCTTCTTTTAAACATTTCAACGCTTTCAGCCTGAACAACTGAGGCTGGCAGTTTGTTCCATTCGTCAATCACCCGTTGGGAAAGAAGTTGGCCCGCACTTCAAGTTTTGGCGTGATTTCTTTTCAGTTTGTATTGGTGACCTCGGAGACTTGTCATAATTGCCAATTCAAAAAAGTTGGCCATCTGAAGAGCACAATCAACTCCTCTGACCAGTTTGAAGACTAAGATCATATCCCCTCTGTATTGCCTATAAGAGAGAGGAAACATTTTAAGTCTTTCTAGGCGGCCCTCATAGGGTAGGCATTCCAATCCGCTACCTAGTTTCGTTGCCCTCCGTTGAACTTTCTCCAGCAGAGCGTAGTCATGTTTCGTCCAAGGGTGCCACGCCTGAACGCAATATTCCAACACCGGCCGGATAAATGTTCCAAACACGCGCCCAAAAAGCTCTCCGTCGAAATTAACGAAGGACCTTCTGATTGCGCCTAAGATACACATAGCTTTCTTTGCGATATTCGCACAGTGTGACGATGGTTTGAGAGTTGGTGTTATCCATATACCCAAGTCCTTTAGAATATTTACCTCCTGGATTTGGTGATTTGTAAATTTGTTGTAATTTTCGCGCATCCTCCGGTTTTTCAATCGAGTTCCATAACTTCAAATCGTCGGCGAACATTACCTTCTCGCATGTCAGACAATCCAGACAGTCGTTTACGTATATCAGAAACAAAATGGGACCCAGAACGCTGCCCTGCGGAACTCCACTGTGAACGGTTTCCCAGTGAGACTTGGTGTCTCCGATACAAACACGCTGGCGCCTGTCTGTGAGAAATTCGGCCAACCATTTGAGTAGGTTGCCAGTCACACCCATTTGACGGAGCTTAAAGATCAGACGTTTGTGTGGAACCCTGTCAAAGGCTTTGCTAAAGTCAATGTAGACCGCATCGACTGACAAACCCATTTCTAATGATTTTGTCCAACTTTCCATGGATGTGAGCAAGTTTGTGAGGCAGGATCGACCACTTCGAAATCCATGTTGATATGAACTAAGCAAGTTATTCTCTTCAAGATGCCTCATCAGTTCCGTTTTGATTATCTTCTCCATCATTTTGCAACAGATACTTGTGAGGCTGACTGGTCGGAAACTGTTTGGTGATGTCCTCTCTCCTCCTTTATAGATGGGGGTTATGTTGGCTAGCTTCCACTCGGTAGGCAGAGCCCCCGCCTCCATCGACATTTCAAATATCTTGGAGAGCGGAGAGGCCAGCTGTTCTGTGAGTTCATTTAGAACTTTTGCGGATATACCATCTGGGCCAGGTGATTTAGTGGGCTGTAGCTGTTTCAGAGTTTTTCTTACTGTGTCCATTGGGAACGACACCGTGCTTATTTTTGTTTGTAGATGTGGCAGTACTGTAGTATTCATCCTCGTCAAAAAATGGTTCCTCGGTAAACACGGACATAAAGAAATTGGATAAGAGGCAGGTCTTATCAGAGTTATCAGTTAACCTGTTTCCCTGATTGTCTTTAAGACAAGGAATGCAGTCGCGATTTCGTTTTGCCTTATTAACGTAAGCATAAAACCTTTTCGAATTTCTTGGTATGTCTTTGACTATTTCTGACTCAAAGGTTGATCTTTTCTTTTCTCAGAAGATTCCGACACCGATTTCGCTGTTTCTTAAAAGCGGAAAAATGTTCGGGTTGTTGATATCTGGCATATGTTCTCCACAGTCTTCTTTTCTTCTTGAGATTCCTTTTTATTTCCGATGTCACCCACTCGGGTCGGGAGACGCATGATCGCCTTTTAAGTGGACAGAATTTCTCTACCAATTGGTGAATCAATTTACTAATGAAGAACCAGGCAGCATTAGGGTCAGGTACATGTGCAGGGCTCCAGTCTATCCCATTCAGTAATTCTTTCATTTTGGGATAATCCCCTTTCCATACATTTCTCTGCCTAACTGCACGATGTTTGGGTACAGAAAAATGACTGTACTCCCAAGCAAGAACACAATGATCACTTCGTCCAAGCGGCACGTAAGAACTTAATGCAAGGATACAATTGTCATCTCTACTAATGATTAGATCCAAACAGCTTGACTGCTGCCCATTTCGGAACCGGGTCTTCATTGTGACATGTTGGGTAAGAAACTCGTCATTTACCAACTGAAGTAATTTCTGTTCGAATGAATTTTCCGATCGCGAGCAGTACATTGACACCCAATCGATATCGGGAGCGTTGAAATCTCCAAGTATTAATAAATGTTTGCTACGGCAGATTTGCTTTACCTCTGTGATGAGTGCTTCGTCCGTGTCCGTTCGCTGTCCTGGGGGTCGATATACCACGGCAATATGGAGGTCTGGTTGGTTTGGGACTTTCAGTTTACAACAAAGTATTTCGCAAGACGAGATCCTATTTGGCGAGGGCCCATCCGGAATGAAGTCAATGCCTTCTCGTATAAACATTGCGATTCCACCACCTCTACGTCCGTTTCTATCCATGCGGATAAGCTGAAAACCGTCTATTCGGACTTCTGTGTCTGCGATTTGTTCATTTAACCATGTTTCAGTTAGAGCTATGAAGTCAGGTTGTAAATGGTCCACGACCAGTTTAATTTCATCCATTTTGTTCAATAGACTCTGCACATTTGTGTACATCATTTTAATCTTGTTTTCTTCTCTCGATTTCTGGATATTTTTGGTTCTTTCTTCCACATGGCGATTTTTGCTGGATATTTCACAAGATATATCCAGTCTCCTGTCTGGGTTCAAATCAATGGGCATTTCGTAGGGCTTTTGACCGGCGTGGTTGCCGTCAATTTCACCGGATGTTCCCATAAAAACGAGCGCACCGTTTTGACTATTTTGTTGTCTACAATTTTCAAGTTTTGTTCCCCCTCGTATTGACGTCTTTTCAATTCTGCTACCAGTGTCCTCATTTTCATCCGATCGGTGGGAGAGTAATCCGGCTGAAAAAAACTCCACGATGATTCTTTTCGTAGTTGGGACTTTCGAGAGAGCAATAGATCTACCTGCTGTTTACTCCCCAAAAACGACTTTTTAATGGTCTTGGTCGAACCTCATGCGTTTCATTTGTAACGAGAGGCCCCAATCGAAAGATCTTTTGATGTCGACTGTCACACCAGTTTCTTGCGTATCATTCAATAAATTTTTGGAATGTCAGCAGATCCTGTTTTACCCTTTCTTTTTGGCGTTTCCCCAGTAGCCTCTGAGACTCCCTGAACTACCAGACAAAAATGACCTGTCAGGGAAAAACTCGCTTCTGCATCCTGCTTTCTTTTTAGTGATTGAAGGTTGAATCATACCCTTTGATACAGTCTTTAATACTGTGTTCAAATTTGTCTTCATCGGTGAGCCTGTTGGTTCATTTGCAGACATCTGTATGGACCTTCTAAACTGCGTGAGTTCTCCTGACAATGCGTTTGCTCGAATAGCACCCGGGAAACCTGCATTTTGGTTTATGGCATCCAGGTCTGTCGATAAGTCGTAGGCCACTTTTCCGCCATTACTTTGCTGGCTACCATGCCCTGCTTCATTGTTGTTCGGTGGACATGTAAAGAGCATGCTGCTGTCGCTCGTCCGATGCAGTAAAGAAACCTTACGATTACTGTTTTTCGACTTTTCAGAGACCGTCGATCGCTGATTTAATTTTGTGCAGTCGGATTCTAAGTGCACCAGATTTCCCGAACCTGGGGAAACGCAAGACATAATTTCCTCCTCGCTTATTTTCTTTCTGGTCATCTGTATTTCAACTGACTCAGAGGTTTGTTCTAATGACTTCGTTCTTTTTCTCTTTTTGTTTCGCTTAATGTTGTGCCTATTGACTTCTACCGTTTCCTTGTGATGATAGTGTTCTAGCTCGCTGATGTTTTTCGGCTCATTTGCATCGTGTTTCGGCGAGTTAATTTTATTATGTTTTATGAGGACTGATATTATTTCCGATAGGAGATCGAGGTCTCCTTCTAATCTAAAACTCTGGTTGTTAGTCCTCGGCATCCATCACAGCGTGCCAGCCCTTCACTGTTTAGCTTAGTTTTGGTAATATTCAGTAGTTTACTGCTTTTCTTCATTATTGCTGTTTTGTGGATCTTCTCGGTCTGCTGAGAGTGGCTTGAGTATTTCTGGTAAGTTTTTGTCACATGAAATCGAAAACGGTTTACAAAGATAGGAGAGATCATTATTTTTGTAGTGTATACTATTTGCTTTTTTCTGCTGGCTTCCCGGGCGTGGCCGAGCGGTCAAGAGCATCGGTAGCTAATCGAGAGGTTGGTATTTCGAGTCCTGGCTGAAGCGGTGAATAATTTTCTCGCATGGTCGGGTCGTGAACATTTGCGTTTCCCATGCCTGCAAGATCTCTACGAGGATGCATTAAGTTTTAACGAGCAGCTTAAATTATCAAGCGAATAGTTTACTGAGCACAAAAAGAAGTGCTTTTCCGAACCGAATGCACTATCGAATGTTAATAAGTAGCAAAGAATGATGCAGCCTTCGAAGTGATCCAATGACGACTTATTTCGTTTAGTTCTGACTTTGGGAACAGATTATTGGCCACAAATCAAAAGCTGGGAGACGAGCGAATTTCAAACGGAGGTCCAACGACGCCGCAATAGAAACAATATGAGCAATAAATGCGCCTATTCGTTCAAAACCACTTTAAAAACACAATAAATGATAGGAAGAATATTCAGGAACGACTCAGCCGTTTGTAGAGGTCAAAGGTCCTGGATAACTTCAGATCTTCAAGGGGTTTTGCACTTTTGGTTCACTGAGCGGTTGACAGTATTTATTGGTGAAGAGGCTGTTTTTATCAAGTCGACGAAGGTGATAAACAAATTCCAATTTGATGTCGTTTTGTGAGGTAATTCGGCACAAGAAAATTTCCAGAAAATTCCAAAGAGCAATTACGTTCGTTCAGTGGTAGTTTTAATGTCAGAATCAGAACAAGCGAAGTGTTAACGATTTTCAAACTGTCCAAGTCGGAGAACAAAAAGATACGTGGTTCTTTTGCACACGATGACACGAAAATGAAACGCCGAGCTGGTTCGTTCTTGACCACTTAGGCGTATGCAACAAAATCTCATGAAAATGCGCCAATGAACTTGAGGCCTCAGCATCATAGGATCCACAATTGAATTCTGGTGATGGTTTGTATCCAACTTAAAGATTCAGCTAAAAGCTCTTTGTCAGTTCATTTAAGGATTGCACAAATATTTGAATTAGCATCGAAAATCAAGCTCGCGAGAGATAAGCGTAGGGAGTCTCGGGCACTAAGTGATGCCAATTCATCCAAATCTGTTGCTCAAATCTTCAATGTTCGGTCATCGGCTACGCGTCTGAATGTAACTCTGCCCTTACTCGAATGTAACAAACAATTTGTTACAGACAATTTGGGCAAAGCAGAATTGTTAAATTCGTTTTTTGCAAACAAATTAACCACTGAAACTAGCCCTATTATCACAATTCTTCTGCTTTCAAATTCACTTCTAACAAACATTAATTTCTGCCCTTCACGTATTCAAAAAGAAAAAGCTCGTCTAAAATAATTCACATTTGGTTGGAACTGATACCATTTCAAACTCACTTATTAAACAGTTAAGAGATTTTCCACCTGTAAGTTATTCTCAGTATTTCTCGAAAATGGTTTCTTCCCCGATTATTGGAAAACGTCTATTATAATACAAGTTTTAAATCTGGTTCCTGCTAGGACATTCATAACTATCGCGGTGTTCATAAAACGCCCGCTTTTACTAAACTCTTCGAAAAACTAATTGCAAAACAAATAACGGATTTTTGCATAAGCAATCAAATTATCAACTTTTCCCAACACGGCTTCTTACCGGACCACTCTTGGGAAACCTGCCACATGTCTTTTCTAAATCTACTTACCTCTCTCCATAATGATCATCAATCTGTAGTAGTTATCTTTTTTTGATCTTAGTAAGGCATTCGATAAAGTGCCTCATAAACGATTTCTAGCTAAACTAGAAGCTATAGTATTTCGTAGTCCCCTTACGGACTTTATTAGATCATACCTAAATGATCGAAAACAAAACGTTTTAGAAAGGGTCCTCATACTCAAGCGCTACCCCGATTGTTAGTGGTGTCCTTCAAGGCACCATATGAGGTCCTTTGTTGTTCTTACTGTATATAAATGATATTTCATCGATAGTTAAACATTCTCAATCTTTTATTTATGCTGATGACCTCAAATGCGTGTATTCCTTCTCTAACTTTACGACTGAACGGCGCCTAGAACAAATTTATTCAGACTTAGACGCTCTTTCGGCCTGGAGCTCCACATGGCTAATGGAGTTCTCACCTACTAAGTGTCGCTACATGAGTTTTGGGCCTGTAAGACTGCCGCAACCTCCTATTTTGAAGGTTGTCCTATGATTGAATGTTCCTTCATCAATGACTTGGGCTTAAGCTACACCAATAAATAAGATCTTCGCCTCATGCCGATATAACTTTGGCAAAAGCTGCTCAGATTTGCGGCTTTATTTCTTATAATTTCTACCTTCCTGAAATTAAATTAAGACTTTATCGTATGTTTGTACTTCCCATTCTTGAATTTTGCTGTCCTTTCTTCGGTTTAATGAACGAAACTAGCCATTCAAAAATTTAAATTGTCCAAAGATATTTCACAAAAAAACTCCTATTGCCAACTCTTTCAACACCTTCCTACTCAACAAGATGCCAGCTAACGAAGCTAAAATTTCTTTGGATCAGGAGACTTGAAGCAGGCGTTTGTCTCCTTTTCCGACTTAAAAATAGTTTAACTCTTTCCAAGCTTTCTGTCATTACCCCCGTTAGTCTTCCTTACAACCTAAGAAATTCTATACTAATTATATTTCCTATTGCATCCTCCACGTGTAAACGCTCTCTCTTCTTTGCTTCTTGGTATAGGTTTCTTTGGAATAACTTGCCAATTGGAATTAGGTCGTAAACTAGTCTATCTGCATTCAAGCGAAGACTGCACATTTTTCTTTACACTGATTCTATTAACCTTTTATTTTCTTCATCTTTTCCCAGTAGCTTTCCCTATGACTCGGAGAAAGGACCATTGGGAATTTAAGTGACCCTCTTGAAACTATATTTTCGCTACTTTGAGTCGCCCATGAACTATGATGTCTCCTTATATCACCAGTCATTCAAACGAGCAATTCCTTTGATCATACACATTCGGTGGTCCACAGTCTAAAATGCTACCGTTTCTTTGGATACTAACCATCATCAGAATTCAATTCTGGATCCTATGATGCTGAGGACTTAAGTTCATTGGCGCATTTTGGTGAGATTTTGTTTCATACGCCTAAATGATCAAGAACGAATCACCTCGACGTTTCATTATCTCATTCTGAAATGCTACTGCAGTATAACCCTACTCTACCACCTGACCATTTTTTCCTAAGCAGTTTTTTTCTCCTACCTTCTTTTCAAAAATGAAGGCCTTTTAAACTCTGCCTCCAATTTTAAGGTAGGAGTTTTTTTCACTGCCTATTTTTTTCTAGTTCACCATTAATTTCAAAACATCGCTAACTGTTGACATAGCAGGACAAGTTATGTATTTGTACATTTTATCTGCACACATTGGCTTAACTTTATTTCGTTACTCATGTTTGCTTAGACAGTGCCTTGCCGGTGCTTACCAAATATAAATTCTAAAATTCTAAAGTATCCAACGAAATGGGCAGCATTTAGACTGTGGGCCACCGAATTCGTACGTCCGAATGACTTCATCGTTTGGATGACTGGTGATATAAGGAGACATTATGGTTAATCGGGGACTGGAGGTAGCGAAAATATAGGGGATCGCAGTCCCTTGAAGCTATTACTCTCTACTGACCACCGGTGACAGACACTGACGCTGATACTTGTTTATTGGAGAACATAAAGGAGGTTAGTAGTCAACCTGATGTTGTTCTGATGGGTGACTTCAATGCACCCAGCATTCGATAGAACAATCTGCAGGCGCAGTGCTCAAAGTTTTCCTTCGATTGCCGTCTGCTAAAGTCAACACTTGAAGCTCTTCTCACACAACATGCATTTGTTCCAACAAGAGTGCGTGGAGGAAAACCGGCTTGTTGTTAAGATCTCCTCTTCACTTAAGACCCTGACAGTATAGACGAGGTACACTGCCTTTCTCCACTTGATCGAATTAATCATGCCGTACTTTGATGGGAGTATGGTTTATATTCTGTGCCATCTGCAATAAATAAAACTAGGCCCAATCTATGACAAGGAGACTTTTGCAAGATGAGAGCTGAGGCATCAAGAAAAGTCTGGGATCTTATCTTCTCCGGGAATGTCACTGAGGACTGGAATTTATTTAAGGAGTGGACGTTGAATATAATAAAATGCCACAGTCCGCCATCAAAACTTACGATATCTAACAGACAACCGTGGCTTACCAGGATCTAAAACAGATATTTGCAGGAAAAGAATGCTTTGGAAGACATTTTGCCGATCCAATAAAAATTTAGCCTTGCAGGCATACAAAACACAAAGGAACAATGTTAAAAGCTTGATCTTCAAAAACCGACTGCTACAGCGAGCAGTTCACAATCCTAAATTGCTATACAGCGATGTAAGAAAACAAAACACACGTAACAGAAACCCGATTCCTGTTATGGGAAACGAGGACAGTTTCAAGATATCAGAAAATAAAACAAAGCTGAACACTTTTCCCAGTTCTTTCAGTCGGTTTTCACCAGGGAAGCTGTTTTTATTCCATCTAGTTACGAGACTATGAGAGCGCCAATTTTTCAGGATATGCTCTTTCGAGAAGAGGAGATCTTTGATGAACTAAAAAGTCTGAAGGCATGTAAATCCCCTGGCCCCGACGAGATTTCAGCATAGCTACTCCTCAAACTTGCTCGAGAGCTGGCCAAACCGTTATCCTTCTGTGCCAGAAATCATTCGATACGGGGAAATCTTACTACCTACTAGAAAACAGCCCACATTACACCGCTTCCCAAAAGCGGTAGTCGTGCATTTACAACAAACTACAGGCCTGTCAGTCTGACCTCAATCTGTTGCAAGGTTATGGAGAAGGTTGTCAAAAACGAATTGATGGTTTATTTTAAATTTAGAATTTACATTTGGTTAGCACTGGCAAGGCACTGTCTAAACAAACATTAGTAACGAAATAAAGTTATGACAATGTGTGCAGATTAAATGTACAAAAACTTAATAATGTAGACAGAACTTGTCCTGCTAGGTCAACAGTTATCAATGTTTTGAAATTAAAGGTGAAATAGAAAAATAGGCAGTGAAAACAAGCTCCTACCTTAAAAATTGAGGCAGAGTTCAATAGGCCTTCATTTTTAAAAAGAAGGTAGGAGAAAAAACTGCTTAAAAAGATAAGCAAAGAAGAGAGAGCGTTTACACGTGGAGGATGCAGGGGGAGGTATAATTAGTGCAGAATTTCTTAGGTTATAAGTCACTTTAAGTCACTTTATTGAGGGAAGTAGGCTTTCGCCCTTGAGCTCCCTATTCACATGCAAAAATGTCAATAGTACAAACGTTTACAGTGATATATCTGACAAATGAAAATGTAGGGTCATCGATATGTGTGGGCTAGGCGCAACCTGCCACTGTTTACACAATCTTCATTATATTGACAATAGTTTCTCAGAAAATGAGTATCTAGTTTGAATTTAAATGTGTCAACAGTTTCTGAAAGGACCACCTCGTCAGGGTGTCCGTTCCATGCTCCAACGACCCTCTGCGAAAAGGCGTTCCGACGGACTTCCGTGTGGACAAACTTCCTCTGCAGTTTAAAGGGATGACCCCGCAGATGTTCCGTCGCAGCCAATTCAAAGAAGTCAGCAAATTCTAGGGCACAATCGCGGCCTCTGACAATCCGGTAGGTTTGGATGAGGTCACCGCGTAGTTGCCTGTAATTTAGAGGAAACAAATCAAGTTCAACCAGTCTGGCTTCGTAAGGCAGATAACTTAGATTCTTGACCATCTTCGTAGCCCTCGCCTGCACTCGTTCCAGCTGTAGATAATCCTTCTTAAACCATTGACGCCAGACCTGGATGGCATATTCCAAGTGAGATCGAACAAATACCCCGTAGGTTTTTCGGAATAATTCCTTATCAATTTGCACAAATCGACGTCTGAGTGCAAATAAGACATGTGTCGCGCGTTTAGCTGCCTTTAAACACTGTGAAGACGGTTTAAGTGAGGAGTTTATTAGAACACCGAGGTCCTTCTGTTCCTCAACAATTGAAAGGGGCTGCCCATTGACAATGTATTGGTAGGAATCATCCTCCTCGCTGGTCCTTCTGGTACGCAGTCTTAGGACCACACACTTCCCAACGTTAAAATTTAAATGCCAACGAGCAGACCAGCTGTTAAGACGGTTGAGATCCTCTTGAAGTGCGTGCCTATCGAAATCAGATCTGATGACCCTCCAAAATTTAACATCATCTGCATACATGATGGCGCTGCAATCCAGGTCGTCGACACAGTCATTGATGTACACTAAGAAGAGTAACGGCCCTAATACCGAGCCTTGGGGGACACCACTTAGAACCGGAGTAGGTGTTGACTTCGAGGTATCGACGCACACAGTTTGCAATCTATCTGTAAGAAAGTCTGCGATCCATGTCAGCAGCATTCCTCTTATGCCGATTTCAGATAATTTGTAGATGAGACGTTTGTGTGGGACACTGTCAAACCCTTTCTTGAAATCAGCGTATATGACGTCAACCCTACCATTTTCGTCCAGTGCACGAGTCCACTGCTCTGTGGAGAGTAATAAACTAGAAAGACAGGAGCGATTCTGTCTGAAGCCATGCTGGAGATCTGAGAGTAATTGGTTTTCCTCAAGGAACTTCATGGTTGCCTTCTTGATTATTGATTCCATTATTTTACAGCAAATGGAGGTTAGGCTGACAGGCCGATAATTGTTGACATTAGATCGAGCACCACTCTTGTATATGGGGTATATATTTGCTGCCTTCCATT
Organism: Schistocephalus solidus; assembly: GCA_017591395.1. NCBI lineage: Eukaryota > Metazoa > Platyhelminthes > Cestoda > Diphyllobothriidea > Diphyllobothriidae > Schistocephalus > Schistocephalus solidus. The sequence continues at coordinate 123,134 of WEDG01000464.1, read as the reverse complement.
CGGATGGCAGTTTCCCTGATTCAAATGACGAATTAAATATATGCGCTAGTGGTTTGGACAGTTCGCTGGCCAGTTCTTTCAACAACTTGGCCGGTATATCGTCCGGACCAGATGACTTCGCTTCTTTCAGAGTTCGCAGTTCTAGTTCCACGAGAGGTTCCTGGAAGATTATATATTCAAGCACTGGACCGGCGTCTATAACAGCACAGTTGACGTGGTCAAGCTGAAGTTCCGGTTCTCTAGTGAAAACCGAGGCAAAAAACCGACCTAAGTACTCGGCTTTGTCGCAATTTTCAACGACTTCAACACCATTCCCATCCATGAGTACTGCTACTCGGTCCTTGTCTTTTAGTCGGCTATTGATATAATGGAATAAAATTTTTGGTTTATATTCAGCCTGTTGAATAATTCTTGATTCATAGTTCTTTCTTGCCTGATGGATCATTCTTTTTACAGCGTTTCTTTGATGACGAAATTCTTTGAGATGCTCTGCTGACCCTGTTTGCCTGAATACCTTCCATTTTTTATTCTTCTTCTTTAACTGCCTGTTAAGTTCTCTTGTTAACCAGGCGGGGCGACTATTCTTTTTTTGCACCTTCACTGGACAAAAGCGTTTAATTAGATCAAGTGAGACTGTCTTAAATGATCGCCAGTCATCCTCTGGATTCCCTTTAAGCAAACAATCCCATCTCATAGACATCAGTTCTTTCCTCATCGCGTTAAAATCAGCCTTCAATATATTTCGCTTGCATTCCGTTCCATTCTGGCGCTGAGAATAAAATGAGTAATCCCACATCAGCGTACTATGGTCACTCTTACCGAGGGGTGCAATAGAATACACTTCATCAATGCTAGAGAAGTCCTTTCGTAAATACAAGGTCCAGGCAATTTGCTCTCTGGTTCTCTCTTAATCTCGTTGGTATGTTAACCTTCTGTACCAGAGGTTGGTCGAGAGTGAGATCCATTAGCTTGTGGCCGAAGGAAGTTGAAGCACCGTCAACTGTCAGATTAACCCAGTCTACTATAGGTGCATTGAAATCTCCAGCAATAAGCACCTCCTGGTGACTTGCTACTTCCTTGAGCAAATGGAGGAGGGACTCATCAGCTGCACTTGGAATGTTCGGTAGTCTGTAAATCTTCAAGAATTGTATGTTCTTTGAACACTCCTTTTTAATCTTTATCCAGAGAAATTCATATTCAGGGAAGATGGAGTGTGCTCGTTCGACTGCCGAGATTCCTGTCCTAACATATACGGCCACTCCTCCTCCCTTTCTATTTTCTCGGTCTTTTCGAAAAAGTTCGTATCCATCTATCGAAACCTCGCTATCCGCGATTTCGGCTTTGAGCTACGTTTCCGTAATGGCAACGATATCGGTGGTTCGGTCTGATACTAATGCTTTTAGTTCATCTACTTTCGATAGGAGACTCTGCGCATTGGTATAAAAACATCTCAATTAAGACTGGGTAACTCCTCTATATAGACTTCTGCACATTTCGCGCGATTGAATACTAGAGTCTGTCATTGTTTTCCGAGATGAACTGGTGTCCATCCCGCCGACGGTGTGTTCTGATGAGTGGTCGTCATCCGAGTTCCGGAGCGCATTTTTATTATTCAACCTCTGTACAGTTAGGTACATCGTTTTTAGTGTCCTCCGTCTCGGTGAGAATCCACCTTGATTATGTACGGGATCTGCCATAAGAAAGACCTCGTCATCACTTTTATTTCCCCGTCCTTTATTTGGAGCCATTTTCCTCTTGTTCGGTTCTCCTCTTCAGTTCTGCTCTCAGCATCCTCATTTCGTACCTTTCCTTGGGTTCGTAATCCGGCTGAAAAACACATCCCTGTGTGAGCTATGGATAGCCGTTCTCCGTTCTAGGAGGCGTGGAGCCTGAACAACATTTTCAAGAATGATTTTAAGAGGCCTTGGTGATGATAGTTCATGTGAAACATCCACTTTTCCTAAACGGAATGCTTTGTGCCCTGTTACGCATTCGCCATCTCGAAGAATCGAATATGAGTATTCTCGGAAAAGACTGAGGTCATGTTCTACCCTTTCCTTTGAAATCAGGGAAGTGGACTCGGGAACCCCTTTAATAACGAGATTGCGTTTTCAGTCGAAATGTATGCTTGGTGACTTTGAGTTCAGATTTGTTGAAAGAGCATCAGTATTAGAAAGAATGCTACTCTGGTCGACGATGTTATTTTCGTCAGTATGAGCAACTATTCCTAAAGTTAATGGCAAACACCTTTTGGAAAACTTTGCCAATTGGTCCTCCACTTGCTCCTGTATTACCAACAGAGGATTGCACTTGAGCATCTATCAGTAAGAACGAGCTTTTTCCGGAGTTCAAATCCCTTTTTTGTGAAAGCTTCTTGGCCCTTTTCGACTTCGAATTCTTCGTCTTAGGTGCTTCAAATTCGACGTGCTTTTCAACTTCACCCTTTTTTGTATCATTCAGCGACGATGCCGCATATGTTTGTGTATGCAGCACATTTCTGCTTCTGTCTAAGCTCGATGACAGTAGTAAGGTGCATGAGCTGGTTTGATCTCCCTTTTGAAGCTCTGTAGACGCAATGTTTTTAAGCTATACATGAGGTATTCTTGAGGAAGCAATATTTGTATACGTTATTTCCTTGGTTGGAATTCTCGTTGCTACGGGTGTTTTTTTCGGATGAACTTTGAACCTTCTCTTTGAGATCGGCCATTTCTTGTTTCAAGTTACTTATCTCTTTCTCCATCAATAAGAATTTCTGCAAGAGATTTAAACACCCCATGCACTTTTCGTCCTCGTAGGTGACATTCATTAGTGTTCCCAGGCTTTTTGCCCGCTTGGCAGGAGGAGAAGTGGTAACAGAATATTTGTCTTTGTCATCTTTTTTGTTTGGATACAATGTTGTTTTCCATATTGTCGTGAAGACGTAGTGTAACCGACCCTTTATTAGATACGCGACGAATCCCAAATTAATAACGCCCAAGGGAGAACAAGACAGTAAGGCGAAGAGTTTGGGAATTATTTGTAACTATAAATTGGAACTCTATTTGGGGCTTGGTCCTGGGAGGATCCTTTGGTGGGGATTGGCTGTCCTGGGAGAATCCTTTGGTAGGGATTGGCTGTCCTGGGGTGATCTTCGGGAGGTCCGTGGAGAAGAAGAGGCGATGGCTGGAGAAGCGTTAGAGAGCGGTCTCCGGTCCAAAGTGATGAGCCTCAATTCTCCTCGGTATTTATGTCATGTTCTCCAGACGATTTGATAGGTTAACATAGAATAGACCAATGGGAATGCGTAAATCATACGTTGTAGATCGAAAACAACCAATAGGGTTAAGAGTTAAGATTTTATAGACTTCCGGGCTGGCGCTAGTAATCTGGGCTACTGGAGTAATCTGCTAGTAATTTGGGCTATTAGAGAAAATCAAAAACTTTGATTCCATTTTTACAGTAGCGCAGTGGTTATGTTCTTCGCTACATGAATCTGCGACCTGGGTTCGAGACCCGCCCACGCTGCGAATTTTTTTCCTCAGCACAGATGAGTCCTGAGCGTCTGCGTTTTCCATACCTCTTATGACTGTATTCGAATGCATTTAATTTATAAATTCTCTTAAATAACTGGGGCTAGGATGCAATAGTATTCAGCAGTCAGACTTCTAATAAACATGCAACGACTCAGCCTTTGTTGCGACTTCTCCCTCCCTGATGAAAGAAGATTAGAGTAGCACACCGCTGGCGTGAATTTGGAAGCAAGTGAACGCTGAAGCTTGTATTTCTCGTAGGGATAATGTCCTGGACGTGGAATAATCCTCATTGATGGAATATTTGGATAGCCGCAGAATCGTTAAGTGCAAGAAAATATTTCCCAAATTTAGAGACTGGACAATCCACTCAAGAGTTATTCCAAATCAACTTGTCTTCTACACTTAGGTAGAGACTAAAACTTCGTACACTAAAAGGAGCTGAAATTCGAAAGCGATTTCAAACGACGCGCCGATAAGGAAGACTAACGGGGTAATGACAGAAAGCTTGGGAGATTCAAGCTTTTTTAGTCGAAAAGGAGACAAAACCTGCTTCGAGTCTTCTGAAAATAAAAAACATTTTAGCTTCGTTAGCTGCCATCCTGTTGAGTAGGAAGTTGTTGAAATAGTCGGAAACAGGCGTTTTTTGTGAAATAATTCAGTATAATTTAGTATATATAAGGGAGATAGGCAGAGCCTTTGAAAACCCTATTTACAGATGGACGCTAGCAAAACAAGCAAATGTTAAATGGCGATGGTCATTTTAGTATATCGATCATTGCTGTCGACTAAATATATGTTCATCAAGTAAAAATGCATCAAGTCTTCTTTTAAACATTTCTACGCTTTAAGCCTGAACAACCGAAGATGGCAGTTTGTTCAATTCTTCAATCACCCATTGGGAAAAGCAGTTGGCCCGCACTTCAAGTTAGGCGTGTTTTCTTTTCAGTTTGTATTGGTGACCTCGGAGACTTGTCATGTTTGCCAATTCAAAAAAGTTGGCCATCTGAAGAGCACAATCAACTCCTCTGACCAGTTTGAAGACTAAGATCACGCTGCAGCTGACATAAATCTGAAGTACTGCTTGATTGCAGGTGACTTCAATCTTCCTGAAGTTCACTGGTTTCCAACTTCCGGTCCTGCAAAGTTCGAAGACCTACTTGAGGCCATAGATATAGGCATGTGGGACCAGGTAGTTGATTTTCCTACCCGAGGATCAAACATACTTGATCTTATTTTTCGTAGAGGTTGTCAGCCATCGTCAGTGTCACCTTTAGATCCACTTGGGAATTCTGATCATACTATAGTTCTTTCTTCACACGAACTAGAGGCTGCTGAAACGTTTTCCAAAAAATATAACTTTTTTCGTGATTTCAGATCAGCAAATATGAGGGAATTGCTAACACACCTAAATTCCCACGACTGGACTAACTTCTTTGTATGTTCGGATGTGAATGTTTGTACTGATACTTTTTACAAAGTTCTAGGTCCACTCATTTCTCGTTTTGTTCCCCGTAAGAAAATAATTAATGTCAAGGATGAAGTCTACCTCCCTTTATCATTCCGCCGTAGACTGCGTAGACTCTCCCGTCGTTTTCATGTACAAAACGACACCTCCGTTCTGCCCATGATCCAGAAAATCTTTGAAGAGGCTAAGAGGCTGTCTGACGAAAAACGACAAGCCGATGAGGTTACTTTTGCCGAAAACCCTTCGTTAAATGTTGCAAAGCTTTTTTCGCGCACACTAAAAACGCAGAGAAAAACGCAGCACCCAGTACTTCGAGATGCTTTAGGAAACCCAATAGCTGACGCTAAGTTGACTGCTGATAGCTTCAATGCTTTCTTGTCTAGAACGTTTAGTGAACATACCGTCGTGCCCTTTCCTAACATCCGGGTTTGGACCGGTAACGTCCTCGAAACCATAACTTTTACCCTCTGGGACGTGACCGTAGCCATTCGGCGTTTTCGTCAATCTTACAGTCCAGGACCAGATGGCGTCCCGGTTAGCGTTCTAAAGGCGTATGCAAACGATATATTTCCGTCCCTTCTGTATAAGATATTTAATCTCGCTCTTGAAAGTGAAACTTTCCCTACTTTATGGAAGGAATCGCACATACTGCCTATTCCGAAACACGGCCGACCTACGTCATTGGACGACTTTAGACCAATAAATACACTACCAGCAGTCTCGAAGATCTTCGAGTCCTTGATCAAAGAAAAAGATGATGTGTCACCTAAGAGAAAAATAACCTACTTAATGCGGCTCAGCATGGTTTTCTCGAAAAAGGTCTTGTGACACTTGCCAGCTCTCTTTCTTTGATCATGTGCTACAATCTAGAGACAGCGGTTTTGCAATTTACACCGTTTACTTCGATTTCACTAAGGCTTTTGATCGTGTTGACCATGATCTCCTACTGCTGAAACTTGCCTCCTTCGGCATAGGTAACAAGCTTCTGAACTTAATATTTTCCTATTTGAATGCTCGCGCACAACGGGTTAAAATTTTGATGTTATCTCCAACCCCACGCATGTGAGGAGCGGAGTTATTCAGGGCAGCGTGCTCGGCCCGCTTCTATTTTGCCTCTTTATCAACGATGTTCCTGATTGTTTTCAGTATGGTAGGCCCTTTCTGTACGCTGACGATTTAAAAGTTGCCTATCGATATAAACCGGTTGATCGCAACATCGTGCTTGAACTCTTAAAAACGGATCTTCAGGCCTTTGCTCAGTGGTGTCGCACATGGCGCCTCTCACTTTCTTGGCAAAAGTGCTCCGTGATGGTTATTGGCGACAACCATCAGCCCCACCTAAGCATAGACGGTCACGATCTAAACGTGCCCCGACTTATAAAGGATCTGGGCATATCATACTCTAGTAGTCTTAATCTGTCAGAGCACTGCGCCCTGATTGTCTCGAAAGCACGCCAAACTACTGGGTTTATTCTCAGAAATTTCAAAACCGTCAAAATTAGAATCAGCCTCTATAAAATGTATGTCAGGCCTAGTCTGGAATATTGCTCGTTTCTATTTAGTCTTCTGCACGCTAGTGAACGAAAGAAGATAGAATCAGTCCAGCACTTCTTTACAAAAAAAGAGTTTTCTATTCAGATCACCGAAACCTGTCCTATCACCAACGCTGTGAGCTTACAAGCCTTGACCCGCTGTGGCTTCGCAGATTACAAAAGGGACTATTTTTACTGTTTAAACTACTAAACAGTCGTACATTTAACCCCCTTATATCTCTGAGGCACCTCGACCACTCTCGGCGCACCAGTCATCGAGATGTATTTTTATTTCTTCCTTTGGCACGCACAGTTAGATACCGACAGTTTTTTTCGGTAAACGCTATAGCAATCTGGAAAAAGTTACCTAGAAGTATCAAAATTCAGCACGCGAACTATCACTAGTTTTCTACATTCAGGACACCTTCCAAAACTTTTGGGTGCTGACTCTGTTGAAGCTCTCTTTGGTTCTGATGGCGTTCATGGACTCTGAATCCTGTGCCGGTCTTCATGCTGAGGGCAATATTACTGGCTCTGCAGACCTCAATCGGCTTATCTCTCAGGCACCTGTGTTAACGCGTCCCTGTCCAGAACTTTAATTACTCAATAAGCTGCAGTTTTTTCTCCTGAAAACACCTGAAACAACGATCAGGAGTTTTTTCACTGTCAGCTTGACCCTCTACTGTATATTTTTTTTGACCTTGCCTGTAAACTGGCAATAAATAAATAAAATAAAATAAAAATATCCCCTCTGTATTGCCTATAAGAGAGAGGAAAAGTTTTAAGTCTTTCTAGGCGGCCCTCATAGGGTAGGCATTCCAATCCGCTAACTAGTTTCGTTGCCCTCCTTGGAACTTTCTCCAGCAGAGCGTTGTCATGTTTCGTCCAAGGGCGCCACGACTGAATGCAATATTCCAACACCGGCCGGATAAATGTTCTAAACACGCACCCAAAAAGCTCTCCGTCAAAATTAACGAAGGACCTCCTGATTGCGCCTAAGATACACATAGCTTTCTTTGCGATATTCGCACAGTGCGACGATGGTTAGAGAGTTGGTGTTATCCATATACCCAAGTCCTTTAGAATATTTACCTCCTGGAGTTGGTGACCACTGATGGTGTACTGGTATTCAAACCTAATCATCCTTCTGGAACTAGACCGCAGTCGGATTATTTGGCATATGTTAAGATTAAGGCTCAGCAGCCACTCATCACACCATGTTTGCAAGCGATCTAAGTTTTGTTGTAATTTCCGCGCATCCTCCGGTTTTTCAATCGAGTTCCATAACTTCAGATCGTCAGCGAACATCACCTTCTGGCATGTCAGACAATCCAGGCAGTTGTTTACGTATATCAGAAACAAAATGGGACCCAGAACGCTGCCCTTCGGAACTCCACTGTGAACGGTTTCCAAGTGAGAATTGGCATCTCCAATACAAACACGCTGGCGCCTGTCTGTGAGAAAGTCGGCCAACCATTTGAGTAGGTTTCCAGTCACACCCATTTGACGGATCTTAAAGATCAGACGTTTGTGTGGAACCCTGTCAAAGGCTTTGCTAAAGTCAATGTAGACCGCATCGACTGACAAACCCATTTCTAATGATTTTGTCCAACTTTCCATGGATGTGAACAGGTTTGTGAGGCAAGATCAACAACTTCGAAATCCATGTTGATATGAACTTAACAAGTTTTTCTCTTCAAGATGCCTCATCAGTTCCGTTTTGATTATCTTCTCCATCATTTTGCAGTAGATACTTGTGAGGCTGACTGGTCGGAAACTGTTTGGTGATGTCCTATCTCCTCCTTTATTAATTTTTTTATAGATGGGGGTTATGTTGGTTATATTCCACTTGGTAGGCAGAGCCCCCGCCTCCATCGAATTTTTAAATATCTTGGAGAGCGGAGAGGCCAGCTGGTCTGTGAGTTCATTGAGAACTTTTGCGGATATGCCATCTGGGCCAGGTGATTTAGTGGACTGTAGCTGTTTCAGAATTTTTCTTACTGTGTCCATTGGGAACGACACCGTGCTTATTTTGTTTGTAGATGTGGCAGTACTGTAGTATTCGTCCTCGTCAAAAGGTGGTTCCTCGGTATACATGGACAAAAAGAAATTGGATAAGAGGCAGGTCTCATCTGAGTTATCAGTTTCCATGTTTCCCTGATTGTCTTTAAGACAAGGAATGCAGTCGCGATTTCGTTTTGCCTTATTAACTTAAGCATAAAACCTTTTCGAATTTCTTGGTATGTCTTTGACTATTTCTGACTCAAAGGCTGATCTTTCTTTTCTCAGAAGATTCCGACACCGATTTCGCTGTTTCTTAAAAGCGGAAAAATGTTCGGGTTGTTGATATCTGGCATATGTTCTCCACAGTCTTCTTTTCTTCTTGAGATTCCTTTTTATTTCCGATGTCACCCACTCGGGTCGGGAGACGCACGATCGCCTTTTAAGTGGGCAGAATTTCTCTACCAACTGCTGAATCAATTTACTAATGAAGAACCAAGCAGCATTTGGGTCAGGTACATGTGCAGGGCTCCAGTCTATCCCATTCAGTAATTCTTTCATTTTGTCTTTGAACATTTTCAATTTTTGAACGGCTAGATTCGTTCATTAAACCGAAGAACGGACAGCAAAATTAAAGAATGGGAAGTACAAACATACGATAAAGTCTTTATTTAATTTCTGGAAGGTAGAAATTATAAGAAATAAAGCCGCAAATCTGAGCAACTTTGGCCGTTATTCTATCGGCATGAGGTGAAAGATCTAATTTATTGGTGTAGCTTAAGCCCAAGTCCTTGTTGGATGAACTGTCAATCTCTTATCAACTACAGAATACGCCTTTCGTAGGGCAAGATCGTGTGTTACGAACTTACTTTATACGGTGCAAATCTTGACAAAAGCACTGGATACAAAAGACACTGTACACGTGGCCTTCATTGATTTCCAGAAGGCCTTTGATAGTGTTCCGCACTAGCGTCCCCTTTACAAGTTGAGAATGTTTGGTATCGTAAGCAAACGTCTTAAGTCGATCAATAATTTTCTCGTTGGTCGTTCCCAAGTGGTCTGTGTAGGCGGAGCGTGAGCAAAGTGCACAGTCGTCGCGATTGGAGTCCTTCAAGCTTCAGTGCTCGGACCAATCCTATTTCTCTTGTAGTTTTGCTATGTTTGCGGACGATGTTAAAATCTGGAACGTTATCTACAATGCACGATTTCCAAGAAAATATTCGTCGATTTGACGAGTGGTCCCGCAAATGGCTCTTGTCCTTCAACTCAAACAAATGCACCCTGCTACGTCTGGGAAATCGAAATCAGGTCACTGATATGCGACCCTACTATTTGTACGGTATGCCACTCCGAGAAGCACACACAAATAAGGATCTCAGCGTTTGGATGAAAGACAACCTGAAACCTTTTACACAATTTGCAAGTCGGCTAAATCCATCAATTCAATGCTATAAGCTAGCAAGCGGGCATTTAAAGTTTTCGATGAAGACTGCTTTTCTAAAGTCTTTGGTACGTTTATAAGGCCACATCTTGAATTTGCAATCAAAGCCTGGCGACCATGGACCCAAAGGGGCCACAACATGCTTGAAAGGGTGCAGCGGCGAGCCAAAAGATTAGTTAGAGTTCAAGGTTTAACTGCCATATGATACTCGCCTAAATAACCTAAAGCTCTATCCTCTGAGTTATAGGCAGTTGCGCGGAGACTTGATACAAACCTTCCGTATCGAGCGTAGCATGAATTGCACACTCTTATGTGATGCCTTTTTCCTACTTGCCACACGAATAATCATCTGAGGTTATCCATTCAAACTAAGTGTACCCCTAGTAAGATTTGATGTGAGGAAGTATTTTTTCACCAACCATGTCGTGGAACCGTGGAATAACCGACCTGAGGTGAATTTAATGTCCCAGGCCGTGGATATATTCAAACCTCGGCTTGAAATACATATGTTGCAGCACCATGAAGACTATGTGACTACTTAACCTTAACAATATCAGTGAACCACGTAAATCTGCCTGCATTCATTTTACTGTAACTTCTTTAGGTTGCTACTTATTCTTCCGAATTTTATTTAACAAATAGGGATTTCAAAGTCATAAGCGTTTTTTCCTCAAATACACTGAACAGAATTTATGGTAGATTATAATTATTTTCTATGGGCTTAAACCAGTAGCTGCGATGAATCAATGGCTATAGGGATATTTCTTAGGTCAAATGAAAAAGGCCGACTAACTTAATGTGCAATTTTTTGTAGAAGCTACCTAGATTTTTTAAGTGGCAATTCGACCGTCGATTTCGACGAGGTCCACCGTATGCTTCACACCAGGTGGTGCAGGGACGGTGACTTGCGCGTGAATTAGTTTTAAGTGATAGTTGCCTTGCGCTGCAGCTACCGCACTCTCTCCTCCTCCCCCATCTGAGCCCGGTGTCAAGACAGAGTCAAGAAGACCGGAGATGGGAGAGGGCGCAGGTGGCTGGCGCGGCTGGGTCCCCTAAACCCTTTGCCACCACACCTCTATGTTCGGCATTTGTTATGGGAGTGCAAACCGAATAACGCCTGCCGTACCCTAATGTGGCCCCCGTGTTGGTCCAACGTATCTACCACGTGGCCCGTTTAGGGGGCACATTTTTTAAAGTAAGATTTAAGAATTTTTAAGAACGGAGCATAAGACAGGCTGTTTTTTGTAATCGTTGAAGCACATTGAAGTTCTAAAAACCTTGATGCATCAAACCGCTTTCTGAGTACGCTTTTCGATTTGGTGTTTGCTAATGGAAAGGTTGGCTCGTGAGATCGATGAAGCCATATTCACATTTCATGTAATTTTTTACTTATTTTTACACTACATTAGAATACTTCATCAAACGATGAACGACGTCACTGCGAAGAAATTATTATGGGGTTTCGCAACGCATCTCAACCGTATGATCTTTGCAAGTTTATTTTGTGTAAGAGCTTACCTTTCTGCTTCACGTTGTCTGACGAAATATTTTTTTCTCATTATATCCAACGATATCTTGTCAGGCCCTCACTTGTGAACGCATTTTAGATTTATTTGTTTAGAATTTGAAATGACTCCTAGCACGAATGCATTACATTTAGAAAGCTGTTTATGAATTCCTTCCCCGTATATTTCCTTCACTGTAACTTAATTTGGTTCATCACCGTCAACAGGCAGGCCTGCGCGTACATGTCAGCCCACTAATCCAGCAATTTCATTTGCTATTGGAACTGTTAACAATTTTTTACTCAGTCCAGTAATAGTTGACGCTACACATTACGGCGTACACATTACTTGTCACTGATCCCTACCAAACGGGTATTATTTTTCCGGCAGTTTTCACTATGTCTCCTGCTACGACCTTAGTGTTTTTTTCTCTTTAGCAAATACACAGAACACGCGACTCGTGTACGAAGTAGGAAAGTGTCTTTCCAGTGCAGCTGTTCGTGAATGGACTACTGTTCTCGACCCTCCCTCTTCTGGCCCTGTACAAAATGTCACGGACTCCCAGGCTGGCCAACTGCTCTGCTTTTTGCTGCAGTGGGTTGCGTCGGCGAACCCAGAGGTACAAATACTTTGGCTCGGTGATAGTTTTCCCTTATGCCTTTTTGATAATGACACGTTCTCAACATCGCCTGGAATCATTAGGCTGTATCCCCTTCCAGCCGCCGAGTAACACTAATGCGATCACACGCGTTCTACAATATCCATTTTCTAATAGATTATTTTGCTTTTTAGATTCAGACTGCAGGTCGCCAGAGCATTATGAGCGCTGCAAGTACACTGGTCAAGCGCGCGGCTGCAGAACAGGCCCAATTATCTGCAAAAGCATGGCGATCAGGTTTTTCTTCGCCCAATGGGGACTCAGCCAATCTTCGTTTCCACATACCGACCCTGATAACTCCTCCAGCTGACCCAGGACCTGCTGCTCCGTTAATGACGTTTTTTGTTAATGAGCTGTCAGGTTTGCTTGAGCCGTCGGCAACTTCCTCTCAGGTCCAGTTCCAAATCAAACCGTCTTCCTTATTGTGTTTTTCGTAAATAAGTCTGATTGACTATTTTTCATTGTTTCCAGGAGGTAATATCGCGCGTTTGCTTCGGGCTTTCGGTTCTGTCGGCATTTCTGAATGAGATGTCAAATACCGGTGACTTTACGAGGTTGAATCTTCCCCTTGAGGCCCACGTCTTCATGCAGGCCCGATTCCAGGTAAGCATCATTTAATGAACTATTCGTTTTCTGACTCCGGTTCCAATTTAACGTTCTAAATGGCATTCAGAAGTAATCCGCCATATCTTTACCCAACTTGGCCGATTGTGTGTCACACTAATCTGCTTTAAGCAGACTACACAGTGGTGTATTTCGAACGGGATTAGTTATTTTTCCGTTGAACTTAATTATGTGCAATATGTTAATGCTCAGTCGCTTTCCACAAACGAGAGCATCATTCCTGTCTGTGCGGTTGGTTCCACAGGAGCAAAGAACAAGCTGGATTGTGCTGAGAAAGATAATCGGGAAAAGTATTGAACAGACGCACCAAATATTTTCATTCATAAATATTCTTAATTGATCAATGAACACAAGCTCAGCCATTTAAAATGTCGGCATGAAAAGAATTATTGGAGCCTAAATCTACTCGTATTTCGATGCAAATCAGTAGAAAGGTTTACCAGGTGACTTTTCTTATGACCCACTGGCTATGCCTTAAACCTACAGTAATTAACTTAACTCCATGAAGCGTGCCCAAATTTACTAAAAACTCCTTATAACTTGGGAAACGACCCAAGTGCATCGACCAAAACATGCAGCTCAAGTCGATCGATTTTCACTTCATTGAAGACCCAGAAATTACTGAAGATGTTAGTTAGAGATGGCGTTTTTCTTCAAAAAGGGCAACTGCTCAGTTTAATTTTCCTGGCCCAATGGTGATAACTTTGGTGACATCTGCGGGATCCAAACCGCGAAAGAAAGACCAAGGTTTGTGAACAGCCGATACTCTAGCCACTTAAGATTTCACTTTATTTTCAGCAAAAATGATGCACACGGTGGGGGTAAATCGGCGATCTCATCGAAGCAAAACCGCGACGCAGACCACTGCGCTATTGCCACTTAAACTATAAATCCCCGACGGAGAGTCTTGAATTTTTTACACTTGCTTTAATCTATCTGCCTAAATTATTGTAACTTACAGAACCCATCAATTCTCACACAGCAGGCTGACTGTCCAAGTTGGCTGTACTAAAACTTCATCTTTTTAATTGCGGTGTAGAATGTTGCCGATTCTTGTTCACGATTTGATCACTCAAAAGCTTTGTATCTGTTTAAAACCCAGGAAACTTCATTTATAACAGTGTATTTTGCATTTTCATAGAAAAGGCGTAACTAATTCAGCACAAATTTAGCAGTGTTAATATTTTTGGATCATTCGTGGGTTAAATATACATTCAAAGTTGGTGAATTACACAGTATGACAGCTAGTCAACTACCTGATGTCTAATAATGTTTTTTTCAGAATGACATTATCAAATGTGCATGTATTTTATTTTTATTTGCATTGTTCGGGATGTGATTTAATACGGTAAATATGATTTTGTTTACTTTTCTAAGTAGGACCATCGCAGCCATAAAAGTGTTCATGGGGCCACATTCAGAGAGACCTGTCAGTGGCCAAAAGCTTGGATATTCCATTTTCTGTGTTTTTTTCGTAAAATTACTATGTGCTTTCTGGAAATGGTGAAGGCGTCCCTGAAATGTCTGTAAATACTCGGCATTTTTCGGTGGCCTTGATTAATTGTCCGAAAATAGAGGCTGTGCAACTCGTGATCGTCAAGTATTTTAAATTACGCAGATCATGAAGAATGTTGACGGTATAAGAGGTTTGGTGACGTACCGATCCCTGAAGATGAGGGTTTGGGTCGTATATGAAACCCAATCACCGAAAAAATGAGCGAGAAAATTCGCTCTTAATCAAATATAGGAGCTTGTCTGATGTATTAACTCTCAAAAATGGATTTTTCTAATGCATGTACAACATCTTAATCTTCTTCAATGACACAGTTAAGGAGAACATTAGTTCACTTGGCTGGCATAGCTGAATTTTGTGGCGTAAAATGCACTACGGCTGGCCACGTACGTATTAAAACATTTCGTTACAAATAACTCCATACCCATATCTTTTCTAAATTGCTTATTAGCGTACTTGAAACCGCACAAAAACATCTTGCCCTATGCTGAAAAGTTTGGGTAAACATTTGGTGGTGGGCCCTTTCGTAAGTAGGACAGCACGGAAAGCTGTCTGAACTTTGGGCAAAAGGGCTTCCGATTTTCTGAAATTATCGTGATTTTTTACATTATGACTTGCTCAGACAGAAAGTCGAATTTCAAGTTGGCAACGGAGGTTTTGGTAAACCTGCCGTTGCAGGCAGGCCCTAATCGCTATGACCCTCAGGCTTGATCCCGAATAAGAATAGAAGTTGGAGGCCAGTTGAAAGTTGAATTCTGTACAAAGAGATTGGCGAGCAGGCTTGAACAACCGGACGAGGCCACACGTCTGGCAACATCCCGAGTGAGAGTAGCGAAGGCCTCAGCGTCTTGAAAGACAGCATATCTGCGTCGGCATTAAAGTTAATTGGACGGTTTGAATATTCCTGATTCGTCCAGATCCAGAATTCCGTGGCTACGCGTGTTCACCTAAGCGTGAGAGGCGCAGCTTTTAAACAGTCGGGCCACCATAACCCCTCTTCATTGAGGCTAATTATTGTTAATACAGAAATACGCGTCAATAGGTGAATGCAGAATATGATAATTGCTAAACATGTAACCTTTCCTTGATATAATAAGGAGTTAATTTCCGCCCAGGAATGTGTACTTTTTCGTTAGAAAATAAATTTAAAGCATTCTGTGAGAAAGAGAATTTTCGCACAAACAGTTGGACTATCGTGTACAATGCGCAACGTCCGACGCACCCATCGTCTGGATTTCGCACATCCTGTTTCGGCAGTATGGTTATCTGCTGTAATTCTTGCAGGCTGTTGTAACTTCCAGCTAATCCTCCTACGTCTATTTTTCAAATTTTATAACTTAAGCTTTCAATAGGTGGCATCAAACCACATATGCGAGCTAAGTTGACGTCATTTAGTCTCAGATGTTCAGGATTCACCGCACATTATCTCAAGGCTACTCCACGATCTCGGATAATAAGTCGGCCTCCATCCGCAGTCTGAGCATATAGACAAGACCCTCTATGGTTGGCTGAAATAGCTCTAAACTTGGCTTTGACACTTCTAGAGTCACAGAGTGTGAACTATGAATGCTAGATGTACTACTTGGCCAGTCCTTTCCGACGTTCTAACGACCGGTTGTGAGTTAAGTACATTGAATTCAATCATTTTTGTGCTAAGCCAGTCGTCGATCGCAGGAATTGCTTCTCTGTTGGCCGGAAATCTCTCCGCCCTAAGTTAGTTCGCCCATGCCAACCCAGGGAAGAAATTGTTTGGATTCTTCTTCCTCTTCTTCTAATAATCAGTTAAATTTTTGTAGTGCGCAGTTCTGTCATTTAATAATATTCCTTAAACACAGTCTAGTTGACGAATGTAAGCCTCCAAGTAAAAAACGTGTATGTGTTAAGCAGCAGTCCCCGTCACCGGTGATATGCCACGAATCTTTGAGCTGACGATGGCTAACTAACGGTTCCTGAGCCAGCTAGGCTCTTAAATATCGGTTTCCAGATAGACTCTTGATAAGTACTGCGAATGCGAGATTTTTCGGCAGTCAGAAATGCAGTTTTATTTGCTTGTACTTCGCAGAAAATCTTGTGCACGATCGATTAGTCGCCTGATCGGTGCACTTCACCGCAAATGGTCTGCCTAATGAATGCTCACATAAGCCCCCCTAATTAAGTCGTAATGAACCTCAAACAAATGAATAGCATTGGCCTTCCCAGGAGTGTGATCCCCAAGACATCGTGGTTAGAAAACAGGCAGATGTGCTCTGTACTCACTAAGAATTCTGCCTGCATCCACTCTGTGACTCAATGGGTTGCCTTGGGTCTCACTCTCGATTTCTGTGAGCATCCTCCCAGCACGTGGTATTATAGGTTAAAAGACGTTACCGACAATGACGGGAGACTGGAATGGGTATTTCCGGCTTATTAGCCAGAACCCGAGATTCGAGCCCGCGGCATTCTTTGGTCCTTGATCATTGTTAAGTCTAGCGCTTTAATATTGATCCCTGGGCCTATAGTCCTGTTGGTTACGATTGATAACATTAAATATGTTGCAAGGGCATTCACCAATCGGGTTACGGGACATGCCCGTTCCGAGCCTTCAAGCACACAGAGAATACCAACCGAAAAACGCTGTGTTAATTTCCTCTTCCTTGTCGATTTTCCGTTCATACCATTTACTATACGTCCTTCATTGAATTGCCGAATATTGCCATTCAGTTACTTTTGCTGCTTGCTTCACCGATGGCTTGCGTTTAACACCCCGTCTATAGTACTAATATGACATTTCTCCGCCTAGAGCTACGAACTTCTGGAAATTTTCCGAAAGTTACTGCACCTCATAGACACTTTTCTCCACGATCCCTCCTGGCCTGGTGACAACTTTGATCAAAATGAGACAGTCTACCGTCTGGTTCATTGTCTGGAAATGGTGATGTCATGGAACTTCCTCCCAAACCAAAGTTAGTTCCATAGCCAAAACCGCGCTCTTAAGCGATTTGGCTTTTGCCAATGATAATTTAACCTTATTATTGTTAATCTAATTTTCGGAATTAACCCAATCGTTAGTCTTATCTGTTTTACCCTTCAGTCATCGAAGAGAGTTCTCTGCGCTGTTGCATGGGCCGAGAGAATCCCCTGCGACCCAGTGATAAGTGGGAATGTGTTTTCGGTTCTGCCGTTCTTCCTTCCTCACTCTCCTTATTGTTGCATGTAAGTTTTGTTTCTTAGCTTTAATAATTTCTCTATACTACCTGCAAGAACTTTATCTCCGGCCCCTATGTGTTTTTTTTTGTAGCTGCATGCGCGTCTTCGTTCCTCATCAGCGTTGGGCAGTCGAACTCTTGCCTGCATCGTGCAGCTCTCAAACATTCAGGGCCCTCTAGTCACCCGTCTACCCTCCGTGCTTGCCTTGTCGCCGGAAGAGCAATACCTGCTGGCAGACCACGCCGCCACCGTCATGGACTGCGTTTCACGTTGGTTACCGGATCATTCCTCGTTGCCCTCTGCAGCCTGCACTGCCCTTCTAATGCGTGACACACCTACTCCATCCCCCAGTCACAGTGTCTACCGTCAGCTCCTGCCCCAACTGCCGGCATTCCGAGTGGAAGAGTTGGTGCAGTCGGCCTGCCAGTCTGCAACAGCAGTTAGCATCACCTCGCTGCACACCTACGAGTTGCCCCTGCTGGCCGAGCTCGCAGTTAATTTACTGCGACGCCTCAGCGAGACCTTTGCCCTACTGGAACGAGTCATTTCGGGCAGTGCTTGGTCCAACAACGAGACTGAAAACGCCCAAACTGTTCTCTCACGTCTTCTCTTCTACCTTTCGGCTGGACACAACTTCTTTCTCTTCACTTTCAGCGTGTTGACTCGGGTGAGTTTCGGGTCTCCAGCGTTGTGCCTGGTTTATTTTCTTGTGTGCCCAACTGCCTCTTTATTTCTTTCGCGGCATACTACTCCCTCTTCCATCGCCACCTCCTCTTCCTCCTGCACCATCAGCACCACCATGACATACTCGTCTTCACCCACAATTTGTGCATTCCTTTCCTCTTCCTCCGACACACACTCCCTCCTCCTCCCCCACTCCATCGTGGCAATTATATTACCATTATTACTATCATTTCTTGCACTTTTTCTCCGACGAAGTGTATTCTGGTGGAGGCGCGGCAGGATGACGACATGGCGAGTGATACATCTCCGGCCCATGAGGCTAGTGAACGTCTTTTCGCCTACCTCTCTGATGTACTTCATTTTCCCCGTTTTGATGGTGAGGACGAATTGACTGTTGGCTCGCCCGGTCGCCATTCGCTGCCACTCACGACCGGACCTACGGCTGTGAGGGGTGAGTTAGATGGCCTTGTGCTGAGTAAACTATGGCGATGGCTGGTTATCTCATCAAGCGTCCTGTCTTTTACCTTCCCGTGCTCAAAAGGCACTACAACGAACGAGCTTTGAGGAAAAATGTTTGCCTTTTTATCAGTGCGCTTCACCCCCAGGTGCTGCATTTTTTGTCTGTAGATTACGGCTTCTTTTCGATTCGTCAAGGAGCACTTCTTTTCCATTCTGTATACTAACCTTCTACAGCCGTGTTAGACCTAGCTGCGGATATTTTGTGTCAAAGAAGGGGGAAGGGACTAGGACGGACATTTCAACCCCGCAAACCATCACGCGACCGAGGCTGTCGTTTTCCGTTTTTATAATTTTCCAGCGAGTATATTATTACCGGCTTATTAAGCGTTTTATTTGCGTAGAAAACAGTTTTCCAAAAATCTCTTTGAGCCTTGGAGTACTTTGTTTGAAAACTCCTGATATTGTGGCCTGTTCAATGAACTCTAGACCGTTTGTTGTAGGGCAGTCTGGGGTTGTAACATTTGAGTACTTTTCATAATTTGCCTCGTCGTTAGTATTATTATCGCGACCAATGCCATTCTCCTCCTCCTTATCGTTAATTTTCTTATTATCATCGCAATTTGCTGTTATCCAGCTGTTAAGAACCGGATACCCAATCGAACCGGTTCCAAACGGCTCTCATGCGCTCATAACTCGTGCAGCAAAGCCCCACGAAACAATTTTCAGCAAGCCATCGAGGATGGGGTTTTAGTACAGATTAACTACTTAAGTGCAGAAACAATGTACCTGTAGTACTCCAACGCAACCTACCTTCTTCTCGTTTTAAAGTTTGTTTTAGACAACTTCCCAGTTTTACTTGCCTCAAGGACCCTTCCCCCCCCATAAGGCTTAACTTTAGAGCCTAAAGCTATATCTCGTTGTTTGCAAATTATCGGCCACAAAACTGCCTCTTTCCCTTCCCTGTGCACAGACCAAATGATTGGAGTGCTGAAGCAGGCCTGTTGCCAACTCAAGACCCTATTCCTGGAACAACAGACACAAGTCTTGAAACTCTACTTTGCTGCTCACCTGGCCTCCCCCTGTCGGTTTTCGGCGTGATGACCAGACTGACTGTGAGGAGTTGGACCTGAGCATTGATGAAGATGACCAGTGCTCATTTGAGGTTAGTGCTCTGTTTTATCCGCACGCAGCGACCTTGTAGTCTTACGGATGAGGGGTTCTCAAATCCCGTTTGAAGTCAGTCTTTTCGTAGACCTTGATCTTGTGAGCTTTGTTCTCCAACCCCATTGTCTTACGTGACCAACGCAATTGCGAGAGCAGTGTCGTGGCACTACGTACCTTGGTAAAAAGCGTTGTACCTCGCCATCTAGATGCATGTGTTTTAAGGGAAGTTACATTTTGCAGGCAAGTTCGCCTTCTCGATATTTGATGCTTGAAATTTCACAGTCGTTTGAATATTCAAAAGTCGGTGAATTGTGAGTCCTGCGTTTTCTGTTGTGCCCAGGGTTTCATAACTGCACACAGTGTTAGCGAGATATGCAAGTATTCGGGAAACGGTAGACTGGGATAGTCATTTTGAGCTTACTTGCCGTCGTTCGCCGACCATGCTCCGACCCGAGACCGGAAAAAAACTTGTGATTTTAACCCGAGTCCTGCTGGCCATCGAGTTCCGCGTTCTAGCATCTTGGTTGTGAGTTGGCTCTTAGTCGGCTGTAATAAGTCACTTACAAGTGACTACTTACCCTGTCAGACCCGACAACTTGCTTATTTCGCAACGTTTCATGTACTATCGGCTGCCCGCAGACAAGCCGTGTAGTTCGCAGATAGGCCAATAGACTGCCTACGACTTCTTGTAACTCTTCCTCGAACTGCCGTCGGAAGGAGCAAATTTGCTGCCAGACTGCGGCTACTTCGACGTGGGTTTTTGTACAAGCCGACGATTCTTCAATCGTCCAAACACAAGCTGTGCTCTGTACAGCAGGCATCGAAATTCATGTACCAGTAAGCGAAATCTTCCAATATGTCATAACGTGGGAAATATTACGTGAGGCTGTTGAACTTACTAATGGGGAATCTACAATTATGTGGCAAAAATTGTGACACAGCATCTGCTGCACTTTCACTTCCCCCACCCACCTGGTCAAGACAGGGTCAAGACGACCGAGGGCGGAATCGGACGCGGGTAATTGGTGCGGTTGGAACCCACACCCTCCGCCCTCGTGTGCAGCATTTGCTTTCGGCGCGCAGTCCGAATAATGCCTGTTGTGCCCCCATGTTGGTCCTCGAATCTACCGCGTAGCCCGTTGTAGAGACAGAATTGAAATGTGATGCTGAACCCACGCATTATTTGGTAGTGCGTTCTCCAAGGAATAACTCATAAATAAAAGTGAGCGCACTATTATACAGGAGCCTGTGATTAGGTAGCGAGGAAGGAATGTGCCTCAATCTGGTTATAATTCGGAATAGGCTCCTTTTCTTGTGGCTTCGACCTCATTCTAAAGCCTTTTCTTACCGCACGATGACCAAAACTTGTGGTATCAAGTCGCATGGTCGGGTATGGTTGTATGACGACTGCTAAGAAGTCAAAAGTGGTCACCCTAGCCTCCTCCGTCATTGTCTCCTCGCTAGTTAGTTCAACAGTCTCACGTAATATTTCCCAAGTTTAAAATATTCTTAAAGATTTCACTCACGGGTATATGAATTTGGACGCTGGTAGTTTGTGCTGGGAGGATTCAGGAATCTTTATCTTGTAAACTACCTGCACTACAACAGCCGTATTTTGGAAGTGAATTTATGCCCGCCGTCGACAGTTGGATGAAGATTTATCCGAAGTCGTTGGCATACTGATGGCCTAGCTACGTGTCTGCGTGCGGGCGGCCGTTTGTGCACGCCATGCTGCGACATAAGCAGGTCATCGCATCTGACGAAGTAAACAGTTGTGAGCCATGCAGGAATATAGCCGCGTCAGGCCTGACTGTGTATCGGTCGCTTACAAAAATGTCACGAACCAAAATGGTAGTACGACCTAGCGAATACTGTCCGCCAGTCAGTAAGGTTTCATCCGCCGCTGTCACCTTGCAGCTTAAGCCCATACGCACAGGTCGCATGGAACTGAAACCCTCGCCTGTACTACACCACTACTTCAGACGTTGCTTATCTCTCTAACCTCAAGGGGGACCGACTTTGTAGTGAATAGGGACCAAACCTAAACACGTAATCGTTGGCTCTAGCTAAATCTATTGTTGTTAATAGGGTTGTTCGTAGTTAGCATCTCCTTTGCGTGTCTTCTAACTGTCCACCACCCCAACTGGTATGGGGTTCATAGGGGACGCCTTTAAATCTCCTGCATAGTCGGACCCAACGCTGATGTTATAGGCCTCACATAAGGTAAATGAGGTTTCTTGGGGATTTTTAATGCAGACGGGTCCCCAACAGCCGCTCGGATTGCTTGTTCAAGGTTGTTTCCTCTAGCACTTTCACTCAAAAACTAACCACAAGGCAGTGGGGGCAAGCAAACTTACTTAATGGTGGTTCACGGTCGCCATGTCATAGTGCCGTCGTAGGGATTTGCGACATTTTATAAGGCAGTGAGCGTGCCAGACCTCAGCCCTCCGCGCCCTGGTAGCACCCTCGCTGCTGGTCTGCGACTGCTTATTCCTCGAACCCGAGCGTCTGCTTATTTCGCAACAAACCTTCACTGAAGACCGTTCCACTATCCGCCACCTGTGGACGCGCCGAGTAGCCAGCAGCTAGGCTACCGGGTAACCTGTCCTCCCGGCCAACCGCAACCCGGTTTGTGATGCTGGACAATTATTTCTTCGGCAGTTTAAAAGTTCATAGACTCACACCTGCTACTCTCCCCTCCCTCCCCCATGCAGGACAGCCTTTTCGCCATTGGCCACTTTGCCAGTGCTTCTTCCCTGGGCAGTGTGATCGCTCTTTTGGCCAACCTCTTGGAAGAGCGCACTGCCCAGCTCCTTCAACTGAGTCAAACCTCCAATGGGCTGGGCCCCCCCTCCTCCTCCTCTTCCGCACCCAATGAAAGATCGTACACCCTGATGGAGGACCTTCACTGGATCCTACTAATATGTGGCCACATCTTGGTCTCCGGTCCCTCACAGCTAGGCTCCTCCAAGGGCGGTCTTCCTTCCTGGGACTCTGATTTTATGGTGAGTTTATCACTCGCGAATGTAGGCTTCGGACTCATCTACTTAACCTACTCGTGACCCACCAAGGGGAATCAAAGGCTTTTAACAGATGGCTGGATACATGTTTGATACGGCAAACCTCGCTGCTGTACGCTACCATTTTATTCGTTCCCATAATATTATTGTTCATGCTGTTTAAAAAGCGGATTTTTTCTGCCAGAAATAAGTTTTGTTGTTAACATTTACCTGGAATGTTTCAGCCTACTTACATCGTGGGACCTTTTGAGCTGAAAAAAAACAAAAACGATGACCGATATTATAAAACATTAGCCGAAATTCTGAAATGCATTTGCAATTAGGAAGGGTTACTTAAATGGGGTTGTAATATTGAGTATCTTGCAACATAATCCCAACATATTTCACATATGTCCGGAAGCCGGCTTGTGAATGCACATTTTTTCAGCCATCTGCATAAACCCCAATCAGCGAAAATAACTACTTAATTAATATGTACTTGTTTTATGCTTTTTATGTCTCATGTATTTAAAAGTATTCTATAGAAAATGTGAGCAAAATATTCCTTCTTTGGTAAGAAATCACATCTTCAAATTTTAAACTCAAGCGAAAGGTATATATATTTATATACGTTTTAAAAAATTTCTAATAATCCAATTTTTGACACTATGCAACGTCCATTGATATATAATCGTATCTGGTCGTTTATTAATGTCCCTTGTGAAGCATACAATAGTCCAAACCCATTTCAGATTTTTATGAAAATTATGTGGAAACTTAATGGCCTGCAGGAATGTATGATGCTCCTTACACTGAAAGCATCCAGCATGTAGACTGAAAACCATAAACCTCAAACACAGCGCAGATCGGGCTTCAAATTATTCGGGAGTACGAACATTTTTATAAATTAAACTATACCATTCTTTTGAGTATGAAATTTGAGGTAGACGTGGTTTGCTACCAACTGAGTGCGAGAAATAACGATTTGGCCTGTGTTCTATACAATATATTTGAATTAGCCCGTTCCCGCATCAGACAACTTGACCGGCTTGGATGGTAGCCTGATTGCGGGGGTGTGAAAGAGAGAGAGAGAGAGCGACGGCTAAGCGCAGTTTTCTCACTTTATACAATCTGACGCGCTTGTAACTATCACGGTGCGCTAAAAGCCGCGACTTAGAAGGTTTCCAACTGACAGGATATCTCGGACCGCGTGGTAAGCCCAGTGTGTTTTGTGTAGTGGCTGACTGGCGGACTGAGAAACAGGCTGCAACGGCTTCTTCTTGATGTGGCCTTTATGGCACTCCAACTCCATCTCCGGTATTCTTAACTCTGTGTTGACACCGGGTCCAGGTAGGGGAGTGGGACAGAGAGTGAGGTAGATGCGGTACAAGTCTACTCTCACTAAAATCCAACGCAAGTCACCGTCCCTGCACCACCATGATGTGCTGCATACGATGGATATCGTCGAAAACGACGGTCGAACTGCCGTTATATTTAAACTAGTGAGGGCGTCAAAGATCAATGTAGGAAACGCGCACTACTTAAGTAGTCATTTTTTAGGGAAATAGGTTCTGCAGGCGGTCAGAAAGAAGCTCAGTCAAGAGCCGGTATCCTTGCGTCTTTTAATTATCTTGGAATTAGGCTGCATAATAATCGATATTACAAGCCACTTAAGTAATCCTGTCTAATCGAAAACGCATTTCAGAACTTTGGCTACCGTTAGGTGAGATCGATCACTGACTGCATTGTGCACAATATATTTGCAATCCGCGTCGCGTCGCTAGCCAAATATTTCCACAATATCATGCCTAACTAATCACTCAAACAGGTGTCATGTCAAATACCCAATATAATCATAATGCAAGCCATACTGTTAGTGTCTACCCGCACAGTTGGGGAGTTGCAGTCTCAGATCGGAGAGGTCAACGTTTAGTGATCCACCGTCCTTATCTCGGTCAGAACTGTCTGATTCATGCTTTAGATGCTGACTACAGAGGTACCAAGAAAGCAAGGTCTGCTATGCTTAACACTGTTTGATCGCTGTAAGCTGGAGCCTCCAGATGTTGGAAATGTTTCCTCGCTTTTAAATAACGCTACCATACCACAGCACTTGGCCGACTCAATGTAAAGGCGTCAGCCGTTTTATCATCGGAAACTGAGTCAAGGTGGCTTGCCTGACCAGTAATCGCGGGTAATGTTTAAATGGTTCACGTGAATCATCGCATCCTGATCGGAGTTTCGTCGGTCCTCTGTCCATCTCTCTGTCCCCGTCAAGACCGATGAGGCATTTTTTGCACGGACGAAAACGCACTGTGCTTGTATGTTTTTATAAGATGCTACCACATTTCCGGTCAAACAGACGCAACCTGACAAATATCAAACGGGTTGAGATAGCGGCCATTTCGGGCTCATTCACGCCCTCGTCAGCCAACCATATTCATGCGAGGTGCCACCGACAATTCAACGGCACTCTTTAATCCAACTTACACAGTACCGGGGACCTATCGCTTTATTTTGACTGCCTGTGGGCGGTAGCCCCTTTGATTGGTTGGGGGTGGCCTCCATAAACTTGCATTTGTTCCCTATGGTTATTTCAGTTTGCTCCCCCCAAATGCAGATTTCCTCGGAATCTGATCATGCCCCGCAATGAAATCCTAATAACCGCCTCGACTGCTGGGCGCAACAGACTGAGGCTATCCGCTGTGTCTGCACAGCGCCAGTTCAATCTTTACGTGAGCTCTGGTTCGCTTAGGAGAGGAGGGCCTGCTGTACTGTACCACCAGCGGGCGGGGGCCTTGTGCCATTTAAGCCACTGACCACCAACCAATTTTCCGTCGCCGTCTCCCTTCTCATGCCCGATCGGGGCAGGGGGGTGGAGGAATCCATCCCTATTGCTTACTGAATTCTCAGTGTCCCTTTTTGTGTTCGACGGACAGCTGTAAGATCTTGTTAATGGACGAGTTGCACTTGCATGTTTTGATTCCTTCACGAAACCTTGTCGGAGATATGTGCAATTGATGAGCCACGAGTAAGCCTAAGATGGCGGACTTTTCTGTGGCTACTTCGTCCTTTTCAGCCTTCCTCTGCTGTGCTGCTGTACATGGTATCTATGACTGAAACCAGTGACTTCCGAAGGTTCGCCTCTAATGATTTTTGTGGTGCAGCTTTACCTTCAAGCATTTCTACAGCGTCACCCTGCTTCAAACCTTTTTCCGAACTGATTTTCTACACCTTACACAGATGCGTTCCGGTATCTGGTCTGCTGGTGACAAGGAGTACAACGACAACGACGTTGCCATCTGTAAAAGGTTCCTCTTCTGTGCCTTGGAAAACTCCCCACTGCCTACGGATGTCCAACCCCAAATCATCCAGCTACCTTCCATATTAAGGCAAGTTATTTGGGCAAAGTAGTTCCTTGAAATTGTGCAGCTTACTTTGTGGCTAGTGCCAAGCCTAACCTAGGCTGGCTCCCTATTACCACTGATTCCCGTAAGACACGTTCCACGGGATATCTGTTGCTGACCCTGACTGCATACCATCTCCCTTCCCGGGACGCCCTTGTCATTGAACGTTTTTAAGTCAGGGCCCGTTTTGTCAATTGTGATCAGAACTA
This sequence comes from Schistocephalus solidus, assembly GCA_017591395.1. Classification (NCBI taxonomy): domain Eukaryota; kingdom Metazoa; phylum Platyhelminthes; class Cestoda; order Diphyllobothriidea; family Diphyllobothriidae; genus Schistocephalus; species Schistocephalus solidus. Next base: position 96,778 of record WEDG01000464.1, on the reverse strand, counting down.
TTGATCATTGTTGAAAGTGCGTTCGCCGACCGGGTTGCGAGAGATGATCGCCCCGGTATCCCAGTTTGTCCCAAAATATCGTGTCGTAGGCCCGACCGATGACGGATAATGAGCCGTAAATGCCCATTGCCGTCTCCCTTGTCTTTGGCAGCATTCGTTACTTTATCAAAACCTTATTTGTCCTGAAAACTGTCCATCTTCTCGTTTACCATCTTCTTCCAGCCTCTACTAAACTTCGCTAACATAACACGCATACTGAGTGCCCGTGGCCTAAGGAACTAATTCAAAATATTGCGGTGCGATGACTGAAAGAGAACGTTTATTCCCTAATGTTTCGGCTTCTCACTCGAATCCATCAGGTGCACAACTATTTAAGTTAACGGAGCTGTAAACTGATGAGAAGTTCTCCTACTTCTCCTCAGCTGTGAGTTGTTTGTGTTTGAACACCCGTTCTCCCCTGCAGTAAACCTTTATTGCTGCCCCTTGCTTTTCCGCTCTATGAAAACCTCTGGGACCTCTTCACCTCGCTTCTCAAAACAGACTCTTCTCCGTCCTATTCCGCCTCTTTCGTCTCCAAGTCTCCAGCCGTGTTGGTTCTGCCCAACTCACGGAAGACACCTTTTGGCTCATGTCGCGGTTAGCCATCACCTACTTGGCAAACTCCCAAGTGGAAGACTTTTCGGGCACTGTGAGTCCCCCCCCCGCCCCCTTCTTTCATTACTTTGTTCTGGGGCGAAAAGCTTTATCCATTCAAGAGTAATAGGCAATATCAGTGAAAACACTTTAGTGGATAACGGGGTTACTAAGGTTGCCGTACCCGCTGTTGTGCCATTAACCAAAACTTCACTACTGATGCCATTTCAGTAGCGCGGAGTTTCTGTACCAATATTAACAGATGATAATGATAGGCTAATGGGAACAAAACAAATAAGAAAAGCAGTAAACACAGTAAACACGCAGCTTATGTTTGAATGTCTGTATTTGGCTGGTCGATAAAACCTATTCGGTAAGCTCGTTCCAAGTACCAACAATCTACAGTGAAGAGAATCGTTGTACATCTAGATGTGGGACAATTTTCTCGAACTTTGAAGGAGTTTTCGTGTAAATTTCTGTATGTATGTATTTTATAGATGTCTTTGAACCGCAGTGTACAGTCCAGTCTCTCGAGGTCCAATGTCATACGGGAATTTATTTCAGTTTTGATGTTGACTACATTTCGCCTTTCTTTTGGTTACATCCTATAATTTCCACGAATTTAATGCGAAACGTGAAGTTTATGGCATCAACTGGACGTAGAACAGACGTATAACTATGAATGTACGAATATTTTTGCCGTTAATTAGTATGCTTTGAATAAATGCGTGCTCATGCATAGCCAACGAGAAGGAAAGTTTGCAAGTACCCTTGTTTGGTTAGGAGAATGAGCGGGAGGTTATTAGAAATGGACATCTTGCAGTCCTCGTTTACTTGTTAGTTTGTCTTGCTTCCGAATTCACGGCCCAAGTCGTGCACGTTCATGGGATTCAACGTCAATCTGGCACACGCGAGGTCGCGGGCGTCGCCCGGTCTATGAGTGGAGCCTTTAAGTCATAAGACGACAGCGGCGAGAGAAAATGAACAAAACTAATCGCTTTGATACTGTTCTGACATCTGACCTTTTTCAGCTAATCAATTTGTTCTATTGGTTTCCAGCCACCCCTATGGTATTAGCGGCACGTGATTCCAACTGCCTATGCGTCAGATCTGAGATCCACCATTTGTCTGAGCAACTTTTTCAATTTTATTCCTCCTTCTATCCGCCGTTTTTACATGCACTGGGTAGCCTACAGCTGAGCTAACCGGCAAATAATTTTTTCTCTGAATTCCCATTGCCTGAATATGATATCTACATATATATATATATATATATATATATATATATATATATATATATATATATATATATGCTACACGTCGCTATGCGACCGCCTGCGAGGGCTCTGAGTCTGAGCTCCAGGGCACAACGGAACATGCGTGTTCCTTAAGCAGATCGGTGAGCCCCATACTATCATCATATTCCCGATCACAACCGACAAAAACAACGAGCCCGTGGCTCAAATGGTGAAACGTTCGACTCAAATACCAAAGGTCGCGGGTTCGAATCCCAGGTGTGCCACACTTGGGATTAGGTATGACTGGCTGATGACGGCTAATAAGCCAGAAATGGCCATTCCGGTCTCCCTTGTCTTTGTCGGTTCCATTCTATCATATATATATATATATATATATATATATATATATATATATATATATATATATATATATATATATATATATATATATATATTCGGTTCGATGAAGTCCTTATGACCCGGCCTGCCAGATCCTGTTACAAATTCGTCTAACACTGATTATCACTGTCTTTTCGAGCTCGTCCACTAAACGTCTCATTTTACCCTCTTTCTCCCCGTCGTCGTCGCCGTTAACGTCAATGCCTCAGCAGGCAGATACGCCTTCCCTGCCCACCCTGTCTCAGCTCCTCATACGTCCGCCCGGTGGGACCTCCGCCGCTGCCATATCCACTTTCCCCGCCATTATCGCCAGTCTTGTTGTTTCCACGCGGCTTGCCATGTCAACTTGGATGGGCGAGCCGAAGATCACTTCTCTTGCTTCCTGTCTGCTCTCCATCCTTGCGCGTCATTCACTCCAGCAGTGAGTAATTATACTGGACACCTCTATCTCCCCCTTCCATCCTCGCTCTGCTTAAATACTTTCTCACTATCTTAAGTTATGCTGGGCTTCCCCTCTCTACTCGAGGATGATATTAAGTCGGGCCCACAATTTCGTCGCCGTCACAAAATTCGAGAGCTGAGGGCTTGAACCTTCGAGCATCTTTTATTGCCGCGTGTCTTTACTTTCGAGGTTAGTCGCTTCTTCTGGTCACCGCGCATGGGTGTCGAGCGAGGTGGATTGCGTGAATTTCGACTTTTGGGCTGATGCAAAACTAGGATTAGTTTTGCGTCAGCTTTCTCATCGATACTGAATGCTGGTCGACGACCGCTTTGTTTTAGACTCTTCCAAAGCTGAAGAGAACCCCCCGGATCAGGAGATTGGCTGGCTCCTAATCTGCCATTTTGGCAAGGGCATCGGACCGCGACACTTGGATTTGCCCACTTTCTCAACAGGGCTTCCTTACAGGGTGAACAGCAGTTTTACTTCAAAACAGTGAAATCGTTATCATATTTATTACTTGGTTTAAGTGGTACTGATTTCATTTATTACCAGGGAGATCGGGGACTCAGTTTGAAGCTTTCAAAGCATTCACTGCAGTATTTATCTGTGTTAAAATCTGTCATGCACCGCAGTATAGGTATTTCAGTCAGTTGGCGAACAGTGTTACTGTCATTGTTTTATTAACTTTTTGTCCTCCACACAGACTGAAGAACACCACTGGTTGCCCTCCCTGGATGGATTTTTGTGATCTACTCTGCAGTCGCGAAGCCATCCAGGCGAATACCTGGTCTACTTTGCCGGTCGAAACGCTCACAGAGTTAATCGATTCCTGTGTCCGTGGGTGTTGGTCACTTAGGCACAGCGTTGGTATCGCTGCTTCGTGCGAATACGGGGCCCAACCGACAGATCCCTTCTTCCAGGTAAATCCAAAGAGGTGTTCTTCCGATTGTTTTAAAACACGTGTACTGATAACAATTAAGCAGTGCTTATATCTCATCAGTTTTTAGGCCAATTGAAAAGCCAGATCGAGCCGCTTGTCACCCCCCTGACTGAAACCGCGATTTCTAGTGAAGTCTCCACAAAATTGGTTTCCTGTTTGGCCGCCGTGTGTGGCCTTACCCGCGCTTTTCGGTGGATCGCTGCAAATTCCGAAGCTGGCGATCTCATCTCCTGGCTCTGGACAGCAATTTTTATGCCTGTCTGCCAAAATGCCGTCACTCATTTGTTTCAGGTAGGCAATTTCCTTCCATTTGCATAAACGCAGGCGTCTAGTCGTTAACGTTGTTTTGATCTATCCGTTTTGAGCATATATGAAAGTCTATCCTGTTTGGCATAAGAGGACAGCGGAATGGGTAAGGGTAGAGCGTCGGTTGCCGCACAAACTTCAGGTTGTCTGACCTGGGGTTCAGGAATGACTGTCTAGCCGAAGATGGTTAGTAAGCCCGAATTTGTCATTTTTTGTTTTGCCAGTAACGCTTGTCCATTTGCGACCTCCTCCCGAAACACCTAAACCCCGATCCCCGAGGCAAGATGGAGAAGGAACGCCTTAATTCCTCTTTTATATAAGGATGGATCAGCTAAAGCCAGCCTCGTGTGATTAGACATGTTACTAATTTGGAGGCCAGTTTGTCGAGCGTTCATATGTTTGCAACAGTTTATTTCCTGGCTGGCGCAGTTAAATGGTTACTCCTGTGGGTCTGTACCCCATTTCCCCGGATTAGAGCCGGATTGTGGGAGAACATTATGTGCATCTCAAGAGCTTACAATTCTTACTTTTGTCGCTCTTATTATTTCAATCCGTTTCAGATCTCGACATTGTAATGTAATAAGGAAGTCGTTTTTTGCCATCTGTGCTAGGCCTGTATCGATAGTTATTTATAGTCAACCTGTCTGATAGATAATTTGACTATGGATATCCTGGCCTATCTCCACTTTATATCTGAATTAACTTTTGACAATTATATTAGAAAATGGACCAGCATACGTTGCTTGTTGATTACCTTGACGGTATATTCCATAAAGAGCTCAGAATCTAGGATAAAATGTAAAGCTTTTATACAGAATCCTATTTTCAAAAACTTCATAGGGCCATACAAAGAAGATTTGCACAGTCCTTTTCAAGATAAAACCGACATGTCCTCAACATTCACCGAATAGTCAGCTGGTCTGGAGCGCTTGTTCGATTCAAGTTTATCTTACTTCCTCTCATCGTAGATGCTGCAACTTTAGGTACTTTTAGGTGCGAATGTATTCCAGATGATATCAAAGAATGCCCTTAATTTTGTAATTTTTCTTTTGACCCAATTGTAAAAACACGGTGACCTCGGGGGATTCGAACCCAAGATGCTCTGACCTAGTTTTAATCGACGCCTTGGGTGTCAATCCACTTGATCACCATGCCTAGTTTACTCACTGAAACAACTTTGCTAAGTCAGTTTGTTTATCTTGTCTGCATAACGGCAGGACAAGACAGGTGTTGAAAACACCTGTCCTCTGTAGCCTTTCTCATCGGATCAGTAGGAGTTTTTTTTCCGAAAGCTTTTTTTTGGACGACTTCTTGCGAACAGTGAGGACTCCGATGGTTAGAAGCACTCTCGAGTAAGTGCATTACTCTTAGTTTCTCTGGACAGCCTGCTGGTACCGACTGTTGTTCTTTTAGATTGGACAATTTTACTGACAAAGAGCGTCAGTGGCAAGAAAGGAAAGGTTTGATTGAATTGTGTCTTACTCAAAACTGCCTCTGAAACAGGAAGTCTGCCAGCATAGCAATTCGCTCTTGCCTGAACGAGCTGACTGGACTTCCTGTGGATGAGGTCAGCAGAAGCCGAAGACTGTCCTCCCGCAGTTCTCTCGCCCCACCATAATGCATTTTGTCTAGTTTTTGATGTTACTGGCAGTTACCAGAAAGTCATCATGTAGCGGTTACTTTTACCCTATGCACACGTACCAAGGCTTTGACTTTCGCTGTTTCCTTTAGCGTTGTCACATGTGCCACGATGTTACTCTAGCAATAATCGGTCTCCTCTATGAGATGGCGGACAACTGCCTGGTCTATCTCGCCGACTGTCCGGCGGCCACCAGCGGGGATTTGGACGCCCTCAGCGCTCAGCTAGGTGACTCATTGAAATTTAAAGACAATCTGGCTTCCGCTCAGTTCTTCATCTTCAGTACCGTTCTCTGCGCGCAGTACGCCAGTGTGAATGCCCGTGAGTGACCACCTTATACTGTGAAAAACAGTTGTACGTGTTTCTTTTCAGTAACACATTTTTTTGTAAATCTCATTTTGTAGATAGGGCTACTGCGGACTCAGACGACCAGCAAAGCCTTGCCGAGTTACGGCTTTTCATGGAGCTCCTAAATTTCTTCCTGAGCCACGAGTTTGAACTACGACTGTACAGAGACCCTGCAACTGAGCCAAACAGGAACGGAACTTCGCTCAACCCTTCTCCTCCTCTCGGGGCGGTAGACGTCACAATCATCTGTCTGGGCTATCTTCTGCCACTTTTGACTGAATCGATCCTAATGGTACTGGCTTAAACCCACACCCTTCCTAATTTTGGCCTACTGCTTCACATCAGCAGCATTCTGCAAGAGGGGCGTCCTGGGCCCATGATAGTACCTCCGTGTTATCGTGGTCACGCAAAGGAGATATGTCTCTCTTGTTTTCGTCTTCGACACAAAGAAATTATTTGATATAGAAGCAGTTTGTTTTATGCACGGCTTTTAGGCGGACCTGCTACTTCTGTGCATAAAAGTAGCTGCTACTGTTCCAAAGGAATATCCGTGCAGTGCTTCCAGATACCTTCATTCCAAGTATTCGTTTGTTTGAAAGGTGCAGGTATCGTGACTGTGTATATATAGTAGTGCCAGCTATTGAAAAGCCACAAAAACGATGAACCGCATTGCAGGTGCCGAGTTTCATGAAACCCTAGCTCCTTAAACGTACTTTCAAGTAAAGTTTTTATCAACGTGGGACGTGATCCTAGGTTCATTCACGAGTAATTGTATGTTCGCCTTCAGTTGGAAACCCCTCTAGTTACCTGAAAAAAGAAACACAAATTAAATAATATGCCTTTTGCTGGTTAATTTTTAACTGCAATATGGACTCATTCATTTTTCCCAGAAGAGACATACAGAAGTTTTAGTTCAGTTTACCCAGTCCCTATTTGTTACAATCAGCGGGAATATGTAAAAAAACATGCCTGAAAATGAATACTACAGAAAAGGATGTCCAAACTTTTAAGAAATGTGAACTGCTTTAACCTTCAATAGCGTCAACAGTTATCTGAACACTAGTTACTGCGTTGAACAGCTGTTAGTGGGAGCACTAGTACGCCTTCGTGGCCGTTCGTGTTTGCAAGTGCAAAGTATTTTGTTCATTACTTTTCAATTGAACCTGAGCTTTTCAGATTTCATTACCTTTCGAGAATAAGTCGTACTTCACTTGCCTATTAAGAAACCATCCAAAACCGGGATCACGTATACTTTTAAAGCCTCATTGGGCTGCACACATCCATGTGCATAGCCATCACATATTCGCTTAATTTGGAATTTTTAAGTGATGTGCTTTTAATATGCAACCACCTAACTTCATTGATAACAGACGCATTACTTAATTAGCGCGTACTCACCGAGTACGACTAACGCAATCGGCTGAAAAGACTTAATCGAGGGTAGTATGATACCTGTAGGCATTATCTTGAAACTATATTCTACGCAAACCGCCATTACCATGACGCTTAAGTATTTAGTCCGTTTGAAGCAATCCTAATGCAAGTAAATTGAGTAAATCAGGGAGATGTCGGGTTTTTAGCGCGTGAATAGGTGCCCGCCTAGCAGTTAGCACAAGGGTAATGATGCTTTGTAGGGCTGCCTAAACAGGATACGGGGGTAGGAACCACCCACAATACGTGTGGCTTTGCGGCATACTCCAATGAAATTATGTTGAGGATTAAGATGAGGGTTAGGTTTCCGTTTGAGGTTATTATCTGGTTAACTATACGGTTTATATTTTAAGGTAGGACTCGGCTTAAGATTAAGGTGACAGTTTAGTTTTATGTTCGGGTTAGTGTTAGTGTTAAGATATGGTATCTTTTCACTTCCGGTAATTTACCGTAAGCGTCACCTACTTTAAGCAGGCCTGGCGATTCCTATTCCAGTGTCCTGTTCAGGTGGCCCTAAAAAGCGTCCCTACCAGCGCAAGTCTACCTGTAATCTCAAGATGAGGGAAGTATCTTATCCCATGTCCAATCGCTTTCTTACCTCCTTTCTTCGACTATTTCCTTCCACCTCCTAGGGGCACTTCGCCTATGCGTCTAGACGACCACCAGTCAGGGAGCGCTCCCCCACCAGTCAGGAGCGCTCCCCCACCACCTTTTCTGTCGTCTTTAATAGAACGACTGATGTCCTTTTCACACTCCCACCCCCTCCCCTTTAGGAGCCCGAGTTTTGCTCAAAGTTCTACTCCCTCGTGAGCTACGCCCTGGAATTGCGCGCCGAGGGTTTGGTCCACCTGTCTGACAGCAATATAGCTCATCTGGGCCGTCTCGTGCGATTGGGTCTCTTTCAGGACTCCAGTGCACCCCAGACCTCCGTTAGCATCGGTTGCCTAGAAGTGATCACCTGTCTGACAGACTGCTGCCTCGACGTCTTCACATCGGCGGCGACGGCAGACTCCAGTTGGCGCCTCCAGCTATCGAAGCGCCTGATCACCAACTTTCCTCTCGATAGGGCCCTCTTCTCTGACCTTTTCTTCCTGGTTCTTGGGCCCGTCTTTTCGTCGGAATTGGAGAACTACCTATCGACCACGCTGCTCGCTCTTATACACCTCAACCCGGTAACTATTGGCTTTCTATTGTCTTTGAATCGGTGAACAGTGCTCTGTGCCTAATACCTGAGCGGTATCACATTGCGTGTCTATTTCATTGCAATTGCATCCCTATTTTGACGTTTTGTACGCTCCTAATGTTGCTAAGCCTTGCTCATGTGATTTTACTGGATCTTCCATTCAGCGTGGTCGTCGCAGATACCTGGTGGGCGCAGAGACGGTGACTTACGCGTGAATTAGATTATAGCATTAATAGATTTGCGCTACATTTGCCGCATTCTCTCTCCCTCCACCACTTGGGTCCGGTGTAATGACGAATTCAAGAAGACCGGAGGCTGGAGGGGCGTAGGTGGCTGGCGCGACGGGAGCCGCCCCTAAGCGTGCCGCCACACCTGGCTCGGACTCCACGGACTGCCATAGAGGCCACATTAGGAAAGAGCCACTGCGGCCTGACTCTCAGTTCACCCGTCGACCACTAACATTGGGCTGACTGCGTGGTCCAAGTTACCCCGTCAGTTGGCGGCTTTCAAAACCACGGATTTGAGCTCACCGTGATAGCTTCGAGCATATCAGGTTGTTTATAATGAAGAAAATGCGCCGACCCTTCGACTTCAATCTCCTTTCACATTTCCAGGCCCAAGGCACTGTCTGAGCCGATCCGTTGTCTGGTTTTGCCGTAATTTCCGCTCCCTACCGGGGAACGGCCTATCCCCTCTAAAAACGCTATCGCCTTCAAGAAAAGTAACATCTCTGAATTTTGTGGCACACGCAAGGAGCAAAAATATCCTCTTGCAAATGTATATGTTACTCCCTACTTTATAGTAACATTTATTTTGAACTGAATATTGTACCATTTTTAATAGGGCTTTCAAGGGCATTGGCTAGTACCCTGAAATATACTGAACTATGTATGCCGCCCTCCCAGCAAACTACCCAAAAACCAAGTTATCATTAACTAATGGGGGCATTATATTCCGCTTACAAACATAGTCAGTTACCCTTTGCTGGGTGTTTAGTCCGAGGAATTTATTTATGAGCCACGGGTTAAATATCCATGGAGTTTTTTATACATTGTTAAATGCCTTACGCAACAATGTATGTGTAAATACTTTAAATTATTCCTGGTTATTGAACAATTATACTTTTTTGCTTGTAATTCATCATTTTTAAGAAGTCCCTCAAGCAATTATTGTCATACTGAATTGCTTATAGGTTACATTACTGCCTGTCCGCTTGATTTCTTAAAGCAGCGGGGGCAGCAGCGCAGATCACTTGCTTGCTCCGATTCATCTGTGAAGTTGGCCTTATGTGTGCATGCCCAATATTTAATATTTCACACAAACAGCAGTCACAGCAAACGGGCCTAGGACTTAGTTTCTCTCTCTCTCACTCTCTAGTGAACTATCGGTTGCTTCCTTTGACTGTCCGTTTTTCTGACTTCATTACAAAAAATTGGTCATAATTTGTCCTGCCAACTGGGTTTACACCATGCATGATGAGTAATTGGGTTCAGAACTACGTGGTGGTTGTGCAATTTACTTCTAAGAAATTGCTAATAGCCCCTGCTGCCCGCATATCTACAGACGGGAAAAACGCGAACTCGCAGATTTACCGCATATGGTCCATTCTCCGAGGCTTTTTGTACGTCAGTGTTCAGTCCAGTGAAATTCTTCTTTTGAAGAAACCGCTACCGGTGAACACTACGAAGTCTGTTTAGTTGCAAACAGATGAGCCGTAGTTATTACTTTTTTCAAAATGCTAACACCTCTTCTTCTGCCCACTGCGGACTGCTTAAAAATAACCGCTCCTGCCACCAGATCTTTAGATATAAGAGAAAGACTCCCACACCCGTTTTCTGTGGGCACTTCCAATAACCAACTAGTTGGATTTTGCATTTGACTTCGGCTCTACTGAGGACTACCGGCTTAGCACATTGCCTTTCTCGCAGGCTGAGCTGTCTTTTACCGATTAGATACGGCCAGGTGGATTGGAGGTGAAACTTGGCGTTTTAAAGCCCTGCCGGATGGTTCGTCGGTCACAAGCGGTGAGGGCACAGTGTTTCGATATCACGTGAATTCCCTTATGACAAGGCAAACTTACGCAGTACCTGTCTCACTCTCGTGCCACACGCACCATGTTCTAATTACTGGACCAAGTGAAAACGATTTCATATGGGAGTTGGCGCAGGGGCTGACAGTGTTGAGCCCATTATTGGGCTTGCCGCATACACGCTTGTTGGTCCTTAATTCCGCAAGTGACCGTTCGATAGTGACAATCTTCAAGAATTCCTGTACATATGTATATAATGCACCGGAATATAAACAATAGGGTGTTCAAAGTCATTGCCTATTGCCCTTACCAAATAAACTAAAACTCATTCTTCCTCTCCGTCCGCGTCTTTTAGGATATGTTTGACGAACTGGTGAAACGGTGGGTGGCCAGTTGTCCGAACGAAGACACGCAGCATCGTCTGCAGTCGGCCTTTCAGGAACTCAGTGAGCCGCTAAATCGGGTTATGCAATCAGCGAAGACGCCACTCTCCCCACTCACGGGTGCCATCGTCCTAGGCCGTCCCAGCCGCACCGAACGTGTCGACTTCCAACAACTGTTCCGTTCCTTCGTCCTCTGCGTCCGTGCCTTTTTGTGTAACTTTTAGTTTCCACCCCCTCCCCCCTCCTCTCTCTCTTTCTCTCTCCTGCCATTCCTGAACTCTTCTCCCCAGGAAGTTACAAAGATTACCCCTTATCTCACTGCGGATTAGGTATACATATATATTTCCACTTATAAAAACAACTTTGCATATAGTTTTTGGTATGTGCAAACCATGCTCTTTTTGACATGATTGTTTGCTGTTGACTGGCCCCGTTGCACAGGCCGCTTGATCTTGTCGTCCGTCTTCAGAAAGGGGGTCATATGGGCAGTGCGTGTTTTTTGGGGTTTGTGATCCTGTTTAGGCTCAGACATCAGTAAGCTTGTCTGGGTCAGGTTACTTTTCACGATTAGTAGTGCTGTCCTGCTTACTCTACATGTTATACCTCCTCCCGGGAACTATTCTGCAGCGTCCTGTTTGCTACGGTTTCAGTTGGTTTTTCCCTCGTAAGGGCGTCTACAAACTTTCTTGACGGGCAGCAATCCATTCCACTCTTCACTCCCCCCCCTCCCCTGGCAGTCTTCGTGATTATCTCCCTAAGTGCATTTAGGACAGAAGTTCATCAGGTTTCCAAATTATGCCATACCCACCGAGTCGTTGATCACATCACACAGAGCATATACGTCAGCTCGACCGTCTTAGTCCGATAAGGTCCGCTGTATGCTCAACAGAAGGGTGGTGTAGGGACGGCTACTTATGCGCAAATTAGTTTTAAGTGATAGTAGACTTGCACTGCATCTACTGCACTCACTCTTCCCTTATCCGCCAGTGTCCGGTGTCAAGAAGACCGGAGGCGGGGTCGAACGCAAATGAAGCCCTAAATGGCAAAAGTGGGTGGGGCGTCATAAGCCAGCACCTACGCGTGACCACGCGCACCCCCCCCCCACGTTCGCCATTTGTTATGGCAGTTCATTACAAATAAGAATAACGCCTGCCGTACCCTGATTTGGCTATTGTGTTGGTTCAGTGCATCTGTCATGCGGTCCGTTTAGGGACACCACCGAATACATAGATAAATCACTATTACATTTTTGCCTTCTTACTTCGATGTTCAGGGAAACGCCTGGAAACCGCAGACTGAAACATTGAATGATGTGAGATATTTTTAGAAAGCCAATGTTGTTACTGTCAGGTGAATGCCGAATAGAAGTTTAGGATTAGTGCTGGGTTGTTTTCAAACATGGACAAGTGTTTTCTTGTTTGTAATGCCGTTTGGCTGAAATTTTCAGAACCAATGGGACTGAATACCCACTTCCGAAAAACTCGGCTGCGTCCGAGCTTACGACGGCAAGGCTAAGACTGTATACAGCTAGCCCTCTAAACACCTTAGCTACGAGACCCCGATAGGTAACATTGGGTTTTTTCACCTTTTGTCTCGCATATTGTTCCGGGAGTAGTCCCAAATCCGAGAGAACATTCGTTTTAGCTGCTTTTGATCACTGATCTGACGTAATTGTGAAAGTCGGCGACCTCAGTGGGATCAGAACACACGAAGATAAGGGCTGTCTGCAGTAAAACCAAGGTTCTTCTCGGTACTCGAAGCATAGCTAAACGGTTGTTATCTAGTTTACTAATTCTACCAGACCTAGTAGGAACGATCTGATATGTGGCCCTACTCGGACAACGCGATGCAAGGACTTCTGTACTACGGCAGTATTGATGAGAGGGCTTTTATGGGTAGGTTTAACGGAGCGGAAGGATAGTTATCTTCAGGGAAGGTTAAAAATTGCATTAACGCCGTCAGCCTAAAAACGCGAGCGCACAATTTTAAACACTGGAAATTAAGGACTGTAGGTGGGCGGGGAAAAATGGAAACTGAGGGTGCTGGCCAGATATTCTAGGCGAACTGACTCTAGCCCATGGTGACCAATCTCATCCAGGGAGAAAGTTTCCTTACACCTGACTCTTACTGGCCGCGACTGAAGAGGTAATTTAAGTTGTCAAGGTTTACAGGCTGGGCTCTCACCCTAAAGCCTTAACCTAATCCCGTAACCCTGAATCCTAAGCTTAACATTGGTCTTAGTCCTATGCTGAACGCTAACTCTGATGGCAACACTTCAGGGAGGGGTTGGCCGGGACTGAGTGGAAGGCAATGAAACTGTCTATATTAAGCCTGTGTAGATGCTATAAGCTGATATTTCTCCAAAGTTAGAATTGAGGCTAGTGTTCGCATTCCAGGTGTGTGTGCATAAGTAAAGAAATTTCTTCACTAGCCGGAACCATGGCTTTATGCATCTGAGAATTCTAACTCCTACTGGCATCCCTCTTCAAAGATAAAAGCGGCAGCAAAAAACAACCAACAGTTATAGAGGGTAGTGGTCAGTCCGGAGGTGACTGTGCAGGGCTCTGTATGCCGGCTCCAGATCGATAAGTCGATTGAGTTCTCATCGGCGGCCCAGGCTTCAATCTATTCCCGGCTTTTCTGGCCTGTGCGATTATCGGTCGTGACTGCGAATTTAAACACGACCGTTTCGTAGATGCGGGCAGCCGCTTGTGATAAGACATTACCCCCGCTTACAGCCAGCTTATGCTCGTGTATGCACGATCCAAGCATGCATACAGTCTGTCCTGTGTAGTTACGGGGACAGTTTATGCACGGGATGTGATACACTACACCCGAGTGATCACTAGGATTTACTCGGTCCTTGACTAAGAAGTGTCAAAAACCCGATCATCACCGACCTAACACTCATAATCTTAGTGGCTAATTGCTTCCGCTTTTATGAGTCAATTATTTGTTGAAACCGTTTTCAGTGATAGGAAAGTTCTACTACTAAAGACAATGGGAACTTGAATGATGGTTTCCTGGCTTACTTGCGGTTGTCAGCCAACCATAACCCAGCCTGGAGATAGCCACTGGCTTAGAAAACGCATTTATTGACTACTATGCAAATTCGTTTATTTGCGAATCGAACTATGGAACCCCGAATTTAACTTCTTTGAACTGATATGTCACAAATGGCTCCAGGAGTGCCTACCAGGTAAAAACTGTCCTAGGATTTTTAGGCTAGGTAATTTAACGTTTGGAGAACTTTGACCGTCTCACCATTAAGGTATTTTTGATTTACCTATCCTTACATCTTTATGCTCATCCGCAACAATCGACATTTTTTGATTTTTAATGTCCTGAGAAATCAATCTCTAACTTGGATTTAATCTGTCTATTTGAAGGTTTATAGGCGTATACTGAAGGTTGATATGAATATTTAGGCCAATTTCTATCAGCTGGAACGGTATAACCGCGTAATATTAACTGAACTGCCAACAGGCAGATTGTGGTATAGTTAGGGTACCCTATATTGACAGCACGGGTACCAGCTAAAAGCCCAAGACGCGCGTTTCGCTGACAGTCGGCCTTTGCAGGACAGCTGCGCGGGATTCGGGCTATCAGTGGGTCCCCCAGCGTTCTTTGTGCTTTCTGGTAAATACTCCAGTTTAAAAATTGTTCCCTTTTAATTGCCCCAGAAATAAATCACAAAGTTGGTGTAAATCCGTCTACTTGAAGTGTTAGAGGCGTATACTTAAAGTTTTTAAAATTCTCACTCCCCTCAACTGTTCTGTTCTGACTGAAGTGGTTAAACAGAGTCAGGGACACTGAGTATGGTTTTAAGCCCATTTTCCTCCAAGCTTGCATTTTGGGTCAATCCCCAGTATTCATCTGGGAAATTTTCCGTAGTTGCTGTTGTTGAGCAGGTTTTGTTTTTGTCGTAAACCGAGGAATTATCGCAGCAAGCTAAGTTGATAGGAGAGGCATTGGTCGCTACGACCTGACCGCGTTCCGTAGATGGAGATAAGAAGACGGACGTCAGTTGGGAGGATAGTTTATTCGGTACAAAAATATCACAGAAGGGGTTGGACGAAATTGACTGCCTGACGAGGACACGTCCAGCCACCGCGTCTGCGAAGTCCCAAGTGTGTGAGACCATGGGGAGTCGTCACGGCGTATCCAGCGCGGTTAGGTGTGAGTCAGCCTTGAAGATGATTGGCCTGTGTGGAAAGACAGGATTGTCGAAGACTAGACAGCCACTGGTACGCACGTGCATGTAGACGCGAGAGGTTTAGCGTTCAACATGCGCACGGCGTTGGGTCACTACAGAATTGCCGCTTTCGGAGTCGTTAGCCTTCGCTGAATTAAATCACACTGCGTAAATCATAGTCGTCTGGTAGTTCAAAACCGCTCGAGTCATGCATGCCCTGGCGGCAACAGTGCGGAAGGGCCTGACGAAGGGATGGCTCCTGAGCTCAGGGTCCAAAATAGCGGCGTTTGAGGGCGAACAGCATGCGACATGTTGCTTTCCTGTTACGCCTCGTGAACTCATTGATAACCGATTTGTCTGGCCGCCGCTCAACCACGTCACGTGGCCAGCAAGTGTTTATCGATCAGCTCCGAGAGCCTGCTAATTTTGCAGCCAGTTGTCACTTTACCCTGATTCCGCTATCTGTCGCCTGTGGACGCGCCGGGAATGTCGACAAATAGGCGGTCAAACAGGCACCATCCTCTCCCCGGTCTGCTTCTGCTGCCTGATCTTCTGTGATTCACCACATACAGCAAAAAAAGCAAACGACATTTTTCATAGAAGGAGTCAGGTGCAAAACCATGCGTTAGTCAACGTTGCAAACGTGTGACAAATTATTACAAGCAGAGGGCAGCTGCCGTTAACTATTAGCCATTGTCTCAGCAACAAAGGTGTGGATCTGCATTATGTGACCTATCTCATGAAGCATGATGACGGAAATTGGGGTGATCATTTGGCGACAGCTAAAATGCTGTAAATTTCATTTACTCGCCTAGCCTATTCTGAAAAATACCCCTTTTAATGCATAATACGTTTATAAATAATCCTATCAGTCATTTATTTGCTAATTCAAGCGGAAATCTTCGTTTCTGTGTAGTATAACGGCGTCCTAGGCTACTAACTATCATAGACTAAGTTTGCTCATCCGCGCGTGTTTGTCTTTAAGGAAAGCGTAATCAAAACTCATGACTTTATCACACGGAATTCTACACAAATTAATTTTTTTCTCCAGGTAGATCAGGTGAGGCAAGGTGCACGCAAGCAGGTAATTTTGAGAAATCCAGACGTTTTATTGATTTTGAAAATTCGCATTTGGAAATCCGTGTAATTTTGGTGTGCTAACACAGGGTACTAGCTTCTACTGCCAATCATTTCTTTAAACGTCCCAATACTTTGCTGCACTTCGCGAATACTCTTATACCTTGGTATGAATTAGCCCTCCACACAAATCTGTGTTACATTTGAAGCATATGTAAAGATGTTTTTGTTAATGAATAATTTAGAAACGGAAGAGGTGAATAATTAGTAATTTTGGTAATATCTTAGTATTTATAGGCTGCTCTGTTGTGAATTTCAAAGCGTGGCGCCAAGCCTTAAAGATTACAGACACATTGAAAAGGACTCTAATAAAAATCACAGAAGCGAGTATTTTAATTTAAAGCAGAAAAAAATAGCACTAAATTATCTCAATTTTAAATTGCCTTAACTTTGGAAAAATGGCAAAGCAAGCAGACATTCGTCAGCGAAATATCTAAATAAAGCGGGTTTTGAAGAGGTAACTTATTCGAGTGATTCGGTTAATTGGTGTAAGGTCTATTCATTGCCAATTTTATCGTGGACATTCACCTGTCATTCGTTGATGAACGCTCATCGATCGCTAACGGAACTCGCTCATCCCATTCTGACTTGAGGTTCACTCTCGAGCCCCGCCAGCAGCCGCACAGCGGCTAGTAATGGAATAGACAGATGCATATTGTCGGCAAAGACAAGGGAGACTGGAATGGCCATTTCTGGCTTATTAACTGTCGGCAGCCAGTCATACCCAACCACAGGTAGTATACCACTCGGGGCTCGAACCTGCAACCTATTGATCAGAAGTCCAACGCTCTAACCATTGAGCCATGGGCTCGTTGTCTTGCCAGTTTAGATTGGGATTATTTACATTCAGGCCACAGGCTACTACGAATAAAATACGCCCATTGGGCTGCCGTGTGTCTCAACGCCCTGATTGCATGCCCTTCGACGAATGAGGTTACATGGGTTGTTCCTCCTTAAGCATAACAAACGTGCCGTACTTAGCAGGTCCCCGGACACTTCAGTTTTTAGACCTTGCATAATCTTTGCAACGGACGTAGTCAGCAAGTTCATTTAATTATTTCCCTTTGCACTCGTACACTTTAAATCGGGGCAACAGCGTAATAATGTTCTGGGCATATTGGGGCCTGAATCCGTTTAATAATAACGAAGGAATCGTCCATATAGCGAGCCCAGAATTTTGGTTTGTGCTGTTGCAAGACAGCTGACATTAATTGATGGAGTCTCATTCCTCGTATTCACCCCGTGAAAGCAATTTTTCCATGTATCTGCACTAGTATGCCGCACCTGCAGAATGATTCTGATGCAAACCAACTTCCGCTGGCGTTCTCAGACATCTCTGTCAGCATTCCCAGCCCTGAATCGGGATGGTTCATGCAGCGAACCTGTCCGCTTGAATAAGGATAGCTCCTTCGACCACTCGACATCATCCTGCGTTCTCACCAATGGAAGGCAAAGTGACATGAAGGTTCTTGAAATTTCCGATCATTTGGATCTGAAGGGGGCTGAGTTTAACGGGTTGGTAACTTGTTTCAGGGATATCGACTGTGTTGTTAGGAGAAAGTTACCGTAATTTGTGGGCTGCAAACGTCGATTGTTTTTCATTGTGGCATACGCTTTTATAAATCGGGAAGGAGAAGGCTGTTCAATCGCCATAACCATTTCTTTATTCATCTGAACTTTCGAACTCGTACAGAAGCATCTCGTCAGTACTAGAAATCGGCAGCAAACGAAGCGACAGGTATAGTGGCTAGGGGCCAATCAAACATTAACAGCACCAGGATGGATGTGACTGCGCAGGGTTCTGCATGCCAGCGCAGTCGATATACCGATTGACTGAATTCAGATCGGGGGTCCAGGCTTCAATCAATTCGAGGCTTGTCTCGCTTCTGGCGTCCGCGATTATTTTCGAGGCTGCGGAGTTAAACTCGTCACCCGTTTCATAGGTGTGGGCGGCCACTTGTGATAATCCGTTACCCTGTTGCACAACCAGCTTATCATCTTGTCTGTGTGATCCGAGCATGCGCCAAGTCTGTCCTGTGTGGTTACAAGGACCGCTTAGGCAAGGAGTGCGCTGCAATGTACTCGCATGCCCACTAGGATTTATTCGGTCCTCCCTTTTCATGATGCTGCTGCGCAAGGTAGCTTTGGACCGGGGTGCAATTTCGCATCTACGTGTCGGATGTTGGAATTGTCGTCTCTTGGCCATCGTACCTTTCTATACGTTCACAAACCAAAATTTGTGTACTCGGAGTGATAATGGACTAGCAGCCGCTGATCCAAAGGTCATGCCGCAGTATAGTCTCGGTCGGACAGACACGCACAAAGGTCAATCTAGCCGGTTAGTCCTGATCACAATAGGAGCTGGCGGTGGCCCTATCAACCATGTAGGGCCGTCGAAAAGCAACGCACGTTCTGATGAATGCCAGCAGACAAAACTGGCGTAACATTTTGAGTAGGTAGTAGTAGCAGCAAGGAAGGACGTTGCTACAGGTTGCAGTTCACGACTGTGTTCCCCTGAACTGTTTCACTGCTAATAAATCTGTAGCTGAGAGTGAATAATGAACGTCCTGAAAACTCCACTGTTTTTAATTTAACGACTAGTCAATCACGTACTCGGGTTTCTAATCGTGAGGACATCAGCGGGACCTAATTTGATCATGAACACATGTTTGCCCTGCCAGCTATAAGTAGACAAAACTGTTTGGTTACCGGTAACTACCGGATTATGCGATCGTTAGCTAAGGATGTCATGGCCAGTTAGTGGTAAAGGCTATTCGGGGTGCGGAATGCTGGACTGATCAACGGCTACTCCTCATGTGGTCGAACCTGTAGATTAACCAGGGTGTTGACCTCGGAGAAATAAATCACATAAAATCTGAGTATACATTTGTGAGTAAGCCTGCACGCAGACAGCAACCCACCTTCGCGCTTAAGAAGATGCGTGTGGAAGAGAATAAGAACACCGCGAAAAACTGGATCACACAGAGTCCTTCAAATTACCTCACTAAGGCTCACAACCCCCCCCCCCCCCCCCAAGCGGACGATATCTGGATCGATTTAAATGCTGAATTTAATCTTCGCTATCCAGTCTTTTGAAGGTACTGTAGGGACCAAACGCCGTGCACATGTTGAACGCTGAACCTCTCGCGTCTACATGCACGTGCGCACCAGTAGCTGTCTGGCCCTCGACAATCCTGGCTTTCAACACAGGCCAATCATCTTCAAGGCCGACTCACACCTAACCTCGCTGGATGTGCCATGACGACCTCAGGGTCTCATACACTTGGGACGTCACAGACGCGGCGGCTAGATGTGCCCTCGTCCGGCAGCCAACTTCCACCGACCCAATTCTGCAATAGTTTTGTACAGAATAAATTATCCTTCCAACTGGCGTCCCTTATTTCCTGTTCCCATGTCCCTACCTAGTGGGATTCCACGACGATTCCCAAGCTACCCTTATTTTCCCTTTGACGTGTGGCGCTTTCGTATTGAGAAGCTCCAGTTTTCGATCCAAATCCCACATTTATCTATCAATATGACTTCGCCTAAACGGTATGGCGATTCATTAACTAACCTGTGGAACCCTGAGGTCAAACAGGAGTCTCACGGGACTTGAACTTGTTGAAGGTACAGGTATGTCGTTGTGGAGAGCTTTTGGCCGTCAGGAACACCTGGTCAATTAAAAAGTGCACAATAAAAACCGTCCCATCTGATAGCAGATGCCAAACAGTGATGAAAGCTAGTAAACGCAATCTGTGCGCAGAATAGGTTGTCCTGTTTTGTTGGTTGGTCTGTGGGTCCAAGTAACAAGGCATCTATCTAGAGCACGTGAATTGAGCTGTGATGCCCGTGTCAGCGTGAAAAAGTGACTAAATGAGTTACTTGTGTTTTTGAGCGTATGCTTGGGTGACCAGTGAGCTGCGTCGGCAGCGCAGGAGCACGAGGCGCTGAGTACTGTACGGCCAGCACGCATGCGATGGCGCCTGATTCTGGGACATTCCGTGACTCAACGCATTAGCGGTGATCGGTCGCTAACGCCAGAATTATAGTTGAGTTTGGTTGGCATGTCTGGCCGTCAACTGATAGTCAGATACCGAAAAATGCGGTATTGGAGTGGCTCCCATGGTCCCAAATGCGACATGTTATTAACTCCTACTCTCTTAGTCTCGCATAGTTAAGGTCAAAAGACAAACAGGCCTGCCATTAGCGTAGACTTCATTATCTTATGACACCGGCGTCGTAGACCCGTAGCGGAAGCCCAACAATGCTGTTCATGTCCGGCTCACTGCCTCAAGGTCGTGCAACTTCGCAGCCAGCGGTTTCAAACTCGCTGACCTGCGGACCCTTAACCGACTTCCACTCGCACACGCTGGTGCGTCCAGATGGTCGTGGCTGCCCAAGCGCCACGTGAACACCCCACCGCTCGCCCGACGTAGTATGGGCCACTAGACACGACACCCGTCAGGTAATGCAACGCGCACCTATTGGACAACACTTCACTCGCTTCACAAATCTATTTACGGAGCTATCACCACTTTCTCAGGCATGACTGGATGCAGTCAAGACCACCTCTGGCTCCGCCAGTGACCAATGCTGCCTGGGATAGCAATCCAGGCTTCTGTGCACAATAAATCCTTCCCTCCGTAGCCTTCTGTATTTTCTTACAACCCAGGATTGGGTCTGAGGACGCTGGCCTGTCTGGCTGGTTTCTTCCACGACAGTACTCCTCTTGGTCTTACTGACCCCTAGAAGGCCCAATCATAGGCGTCATCTGTACGTGTTTGGCGTTTGCCTATCCTACGTCATACCCAGGACGTCACTTAGTTTGCTGTTAGCCACCGTTGAAGGCCATTTCCCTGCCTGTTATCTGTGAGCACGCTAACGGACGCCCTTTTCGCTGCATTGGCATCTGGGACCGATCTTATCGGATTGCTGGACTGGAACTCCAAGTTGCTTTCTTTTATGATGCGCCGGCCTTAGTGTCCACACAGGCGGTCGTACAACGACGAGCAATCAATAAGGATTGCAAGCAAACATAAAAACAAGGGAAATTGGGAAGACAGGCGAGTTCCATGAGGTATTTCAGAGGGAGAAGATGCGAGCGTTGGAAGAAGAAGTTTATTGGCGTGACGTTTCAGCTTCTGACTCAAACTCCTCATCAGAGACGGTCGCGGCACAAGGAGTGCAGTATGTACAGTGCATACTGGCCGCACGACCACCTGCATACTCTAATTAGCTAGCAACGCTAGGAGTCGAAAATTCTACGTCCGCGTCCGAGGTGTTACTTGGTCGCAAGTTCAACATTCATTTTGGATGTTGGCATGTGGTACTTACTCGGCCATGTGGCCCGTGCCGTCCGTCCGTGGCCTCCTCACTTTCCGAAGGGGAAATAAAGAAGACCATGTCCGTTCTACTTTCCAATACTAGCCCAACCCCAGGGGTGGACCAAGAAAGGCCTCAATTCGTACCTGGATTCACAGGTCATTGGGCTTACCATTCTTATCAGTTGGGTTGAGGACCCACGTTGTTTCCACTACAATTGGACCTATTCAGTGACAGGCGGGAATGGTTTTCACCTTTGTAGGTTTGGTCGGGATTTGACTGACTGGCAAAGGCAAGTAAATTATACTTATTGATTTCTGAACCACCTTCCTCCGCTTATTTCGGTTGTGGACAAGTGAGCTGTCTTATTCAACCAAAGCTCCTCCGGATACGCATTATGCGTATACAGACACTTACAGTAGATACGCTATCGCATGGAATGTTACCCGAAAGTCTGAAATGTAATTTTGTTTGGAAATGGTTATTTGGCGAGTTGTGTAAAATTAACTATCGTACAGTATGATCCCAAGATCTCAGTCACGCCAGCATACCGGACGTTTGAATGAGCCACTTTTTGGAGGCTCGCAACAACTGCACACTATAAAAATTATACTTAAGTAGCAAGCATTTCTCACATTGATTTTTGAGACCCTTTATCATTGATGCGGCTTTAAACTACTGCCGTCTATTTAAGTATTTTGGCAGTGCGATGCATGTGTCTCTGTTACCTTAAAGAGGTCGCCTTCTCGTTGACTATTTATCTGCTGCAACTACTGCATCTACCCTAATCGAGAAGCTGGTAGGCAATACTTGCAGTGTATTACCTAGCATATGCAAAATATCGAAATTTAGGAAGATTTGCTAATCACTTGCAAAAAGGTACCCACGAATGTACCAAAACATTGAAATAATAATAGGCAAATTAACATGAATTTTAGGTATACAAAGAAATGCATAAAAAGAAATATACATGCATATGCATATACAAAACATACAAAGAAATAATAAAAGTTATATTACGTCGTTTAGAAATGCCAACTTATTTAGAAAAGTGACAAATTCCCAAAACGTGAAAAATCAGTGGTACCAAGTTTAACCTGTGCAGAAAGCTTGCCCATAAGAGTAAATAAATTTTCTCGCAGGTAGAAAAACTTTTAAAAATAGTCCTTTGGTGCAGTTTACACTTAAATATCCTTCAAGAATAGGTGTACCATAAAGGGTGACCGTTGACAAGCAGTGTCCGATTCGGGTTTAGGTTATGTTATCTTCTGTCGAACAAATTTGAAAATTCACCACTTCTATCTCCTGTGAAGTTCTATCTGAGCTACTTGCACGTTGTTTCCTACCTTGTTTGTTTTTCCCCCACCCATTTGAACTGAACTTCTTTGTTTATTTTCATTGAATTTGGCCTTGAAACTTCGGGTCACCCGTATTGTTACATTGTTCTTGTACACGCGTGAGGCAGCGAACCCACCTTGTGGTGTTTATAATCATGCGTTATATTTGGCCAACTCCTTTGATTTGACCACGTGTTCTACCTTTGAGGTTTGTATCTGGTTTATTCCTCATTATTTTATTTATTAATAGTACCGTACTAAACCCAATTTTGTGGTTTGCATGTCAAGTTGACATACGCGTTAGTCTGGAAAAACGAATCATCTAAAACAGATTCCAACACGGTTTTAAGAAAACGAACTGTTTTTTTCCTCGGTTCCTAGATTGCTCCAGATGCGTTTGACTAAAGCCAACAGGTTTTTCTTTAATCTCCCCGATAGGAAAGTCTTATGAACACAATTATTTATGAGGCCCCATGTTGACAGGCTGGTCAGTGACTAATAAATGGAATTAGAATTGAAAGGTGCGATGACAAACATGCAAATTTTTATATATTAAGAGAACTTTGCAGTTAGTTAACTTTATAGATACTTCTAGTGTTCGGTTACAATGAGTTTCAGATCGTCCTTGAAATACCCGTGAATACTTCACGCTCAATGGTTAGAGTGTTGGACTGTGAACAACATTTCACGGATTCGAGTGTCCGGCGGGGCACCACCTGGAGTTGGGTATGACTGGCTGATGACGGCTAATTAGCAAGAAATGCCTATCCCAGTTTCCCTTGTCTTTATCGGAATTTTTCATCGGATTTTCACTGCTTTTAATTGATTGGGCATAAGTGTAGATTCTGTTCTACGTGTATATCGAAATCATAAAAATAAGATATTATTTAAAAGCGTTTACCGAAGTAAGGAGTTATTCGATATTTCTTGATAGAAGCTCATCCCCGATAAAAATGGAAGTCGACAACAATAGTCGATAATAGATACGCCAAACATCCATTTATAAAAACTTTCTTTAACAAGTCACCTCTTGAAAAAACGATTTAATTGGATATTTTGCCGAATGATATCCTCCTTCTTCGCCACGGTTACGAAAATTCGAGCTGTTACGACTTCTCTGAAACTTAGTGAGAATTTTTCTGCTGCAATTTAAAGGAACTCGCCTTTCTCTCTGTATCGGGAGCATTTGACGCAATACATGTTTACTTTTAGGCCCAGTTCTAGGATTGAAAATGCGCGGCAAGGTTGCCGTATAAATAATCAGCTAATGCGAAAACTGCTAATCTTCTGCCCGTTCCGTTTCTAAATTGCGAATGAAAGGAACCTATACTATACAAAAAGTATCTAATCATATGCTTCAAATTCAACATAACTTTTGGTAAGCGTCCATCTCATAGTTACCCATAAGAGTAAATCGAAAAAGCAAGAAAATGTTGGGATATTTAAACAAAGGATTGTCAGCAGCCATTATTAATGCGTTTTCGGACAAGAAAGCACACACATTTGAAAATGGAGCTTTCTGAAATCGAAAAAAATGTCTAGCCTTCAAAAAACCTGTTTTCTTGCAATATGCTCCTTCGGATGGAAATGCAGTAAAGTTCCATCTGGTAAAACTCGCGAGGATACACTACTCTCTCCTCAAAGAAAAACGCGCAGATGCACAACTATGGTCTAGCATAGCACTTAGCTTAGGAAACCATTTGAATACAAGGTAACGTAGATTTCAGCTGAAATATTTTAACCTTTTGGCTGATAAAATTATTTATAACAATATCCTGCATGCAAAAGGACACTTTCTGTAATAGGTTACACGAATAAATAACATGTGCAGCCTCTTTTAGTTTACTATCCGTCATCACGTTTCATGGGATAGGTCACATACTTCATATGGCCCCCGGTTGGACACGAGAACAGGAACTGTCCATGATATAGAAGGTTTTGCACAAAAAACCAGGGTTATGGTTAAAGGTAGGATTGGGGTTAAAAGTTAGACCTGTAGCTGATCGCTTCTTTCTTAAGTGGCTTACTTCGGGACTGTGCACTTTTGCAGTTTTGAAAAGTGATATCAGCATTTCCAGTTTATATATATATATATATATATGATAGTGTGCGGCTCACCAATCTGCTTAAGGAATATGTATGTTCCATTGTGCCCTGGAGCTCATTTTAGAGCCCTCGCAGGTGTTCCACACTTGGGATTGGGTATGAATGGCTGATGACGGCTAATAAGCCAGAAATGGCCATTCCGGTCTCCCTTGTCTTTTGTCGGTTCCACTTTTGTCAATATATATATATATATATATATATATATATATATATATATATATATATATATATATATATATATATATATATATATATATATATGCTATATATGCTATATATATATCATATGCTACACGTCGCTATGCGACCGCCTGCGAGGGCTCTAGTCTGAGCTCCAGGGCACAACGGAACATGCATGTTCCTTAGGCAGATCGGTGAGCCCCATACTATCATATATATATATATATATATATGACAATGGTAATGGGGCGATCACTGATCGGTTACAGGACTCACTCGTCCCGTTGTGCCTTGGGGCTAACTCTCAAGCCCCGCCAGCAGCCGTAAGGCAGCTAAGTATATAGGCTGTCATGTTATTCTGCCTATATATATATAATTAAGTTTAAGTTCTTTGGGAACGATATAACTTTATGTTGTAAATTTTCCAACCTGGTGCCCCAGCCCGTCTTCAGATAAATTGGAACGTACAGAAAACAGTTAACCTTAAACAATGCCTAACACAAGATTCAATGGTTAGCTAAAGTTTGAGCAAATAGGTGTCCAGTGTTTTAATTTATCCGGTCGATAGTGGTTTTTCGTTTCCACATGACCTTGAGAAATTTGTTATTGACATCAAAATCGTTATGCCTGTTAATGCATGCCTCGTCTGAGTGTACTACCTCCAGGAATTCGCGGCCTTTCCTTGTTGGGCAGGCGCCAACGATGTGGGTAACCTCCAACGCCAATAGGTCTCCTGCGTCCAGTGTGCTCATGGCTACCTGAGATAAGGGGTCGTGTCTCCTCACCGCCAACTGCTGTTTCTCAAAACTACTCCAAAAATAGCGAAGGCCCGAATGTTAGTCGGTAAGCGGCTGCGTATCATAGGAATCAAATCAGAAAGGTTGAAGCTCAACTGCAGTGACCGAAGATGGTGAGTTCAGCAAAAATGGATCACTAGACGATCTGGAATATTCTAATGAGTATCTAAATGCTGAACAAAGTTGGTAAATGCTCCACAAACACACACGCATAAATGGTAAGAGACGAGTTGAATATCACGGAGTATATGTTATGGGAAATATCAAAAATTCATAAAAGGAGAGAAATAACATTATACAGAGCCTACTGAACTGAACGGTTGCCGCGCGGTTTGAATTTTCGAGCAACAAGAAGACCGAATTTAATCGAGTCTTTGCACTGAAACAATCAGTCCACAGACATTAATTGGTTCAAATTATTGAATCAATTAACTGAATCTTCTGCCGAGTGCCTTCGATACCCCCACAGTTTGACTAGGAGAGTTCTCCAAATCGAGCACTGTTGGAAATCTTGGCCTACATAACCCACCAGTCCAATCCATTCGCTCTCCAGGGTTTCTGAGGACTTTTGTTCGACTAGGACAGTTCTCCAAATAGAGCAACCTACCGAAAAATTTGGGCTTGGCCTACACAACCTACCAGTCCAATCCAGGCTCTAACTGCTCGTCAGGCTTTCTGAGGAGTATCTACAAAACAGGCTGAGTCGTTCATTATCCATATTCTGTCTAATTGATCTTGCAATTTTATATCGAGTAACTCGTTATAGCAAATACTTTTAACAACTTCCTCGAGCTGAAGTAGTTAAGAACGTTCGAGGGATTTCATTAATTTTGCAAAAAGGCGAAGTAGATAATTTATATACTGTTTGTGTAAAAAGCGCTGATAGTGTAAACCTCACCTAGCCACTCGTTACTTCTTAAGTCACGACACAAAAATTCAAAAGTCATGCAAACCGGAATTGAACCCGCGACCACCAACGCGATGGCGACGTTTCTCGCTAACCACTCGACCACCTCATCACGGCGGCGAGCGCTCTCTCAAATTAATATGCACGCTATTGACAACACTGCCATTTGTGGAGGCTGTCATAAACTGTCTATGAAGCTAAACCAGCTCGAGGATGAGATAAGACAAATAAAATCTGCGCTAAAAGGCACCTCTAAAGCAGTAGATGCCACTCAGGAGTCCACGGAACGACTTACCAGAAGCAAAACCATCGATACCCGATCAAAGGGTATCCCAACAACAACTTTGAAAGCTGCTTCGGCTACTGAACAACAAGTACCAACGGCGCAGGACAAAAATAGTCCGCCTAAAACAAAAAAAACCGTCCAAACCGCAAAACTGACACCAAGAAGGAGAAAGCCAATGGACAATCGACTTCCAAAGATTCCTTAAAAAAGCTCGAACACGGGGCTTTGACCATTGCCTTGTCCTCCACAGGAAGTACTGAGATTCTCTACACCAAGCACAGGGCAGTAGAATCGATTCCCCAACCGAAAAATACCACCTGCGATTCAAAATCGTCGAACCCGTGGAATTTGCCGAATCGAAAAACCGGATCAAAGCCAACACATAGCCAATCAGCATCCCTCCATCATCACCAGTGCGCAACGTGAAACCTTCCCACCAGATAGAGGAAGACAGCGTCGTAATTATAAAAATGCCACGGACAGAAAAGCTTCATAATACAGGGACTACCTGAATCAACAGCTGCGACTCCAGTAGACCGATATTCTGAAGACATGAACCACTTTCGTGAACTTCTGAACAATATGCTGGAACCTAATACGTCGATTGAACTGGAAAAAGCCTTCCGCCTTGGAAAAACGGCCCGAAAGCCAATCGAATCAACACGTCCTAGGCCTCTTAATGTTATCTTGACCAGTAGCCAGGAAGCCAGTCTCATTCTGTCGAGGCGCTTTAAGTTACAAAACTCAAACCCTGGAATTTTTCAACAACTTCTCACCTGCAGAGCGGAACAAACGCCATCAACTTGTCATCGAACTAAGACGGCGGCTCAGCGAGGGGAAACAAACTTGGTTATTTACAACAACCAAGTGATCCATCGTCCATTATTCTCCCCCTGGAGAGGCCCGTTCCGGATTACCACGCAGTTGGCCCAGTAAACAGGGGCTCGCACCTGACTGTTAGCATTTCCGAGCAAACCGAATACTAACATGCATGTACACTAATGCACAGAGTATATTATCGAAGCTCGACGAGCTTAAGATTCATATCTGCGATCTATCTCCAGATATAATTTCCGTAACAGAAACTTGGTTGTCCCAACGTGGACGACCGAGAGGTAAATATGGCTGGCTACCAACTTTTAGAAAAAGACAGGAAAGAGCGTCAAGGAGGTGGCGTACTCACATACGTGAAAAGCGAAATTACAGTCTTAGACAAAACTTATAAACTCGCGCCTACTTCCGAGGCGATATGGCTATCCGTAAAAGTGCCAGGTACATCAAGTCTAGATGTCCTGACAGTCTACCGCCCACCGAGAAGAGACCCCGTAGCAGATGCTTACCTGCTAGAGGAACTTGAAAAAGATTGCCACACGGTTGGATATCCTGATCATGGGTGACTTCAATGCGCCTCACATCGACTGGAGCTCGACCTGTGCACATATAGTTCTGATCTAGCCTTCGACGGTTGTTTTCTGAGCACGACACTAAAGCTGCGTCTCACACAGCACGTCACTTTTTCCAACCAGGGTGTGCGAAGGACAACAGGCCAATTGCCTGGACCTAGTTCTCACGAAGTCGCACGACAGCATCGACGAAGTGTTGTGTCTACCGCCGCTGGGCAAAAGTGACCACGTGGTACTGCGATGGGGTACTCACTATTCTCTATACCAGCAAGAACCACAACAATCAGAAGGAACATATGGCAAGGCGATTTCGGTGGAATGAGGGCCGAACTCATGCGCACTCAGTGGGAACATTTATTCTCTGGAAACGTAACCGAGGACTGGGAAACGTTCCGGGACAGACTGCACAGGCTCATGGAAAAACACTGTCCAATTTTTAAGAAAAAGGTTAACGAACAGACCGCGATGGCTTTCGCAGGCCTTAAAATCGAAGTTAACAAAAGCGGAGATTGTGGAAAAAAATCGCTTACGGACGGAACTCCTGCATCTCTAAATGCGTATAAAATGCAGAGAAATCGGATCAAGGGTCTTTACTAGAACAAGACGAGGCTTTCGAAGTGGACCTGCTGAACCGGGCCACCGTGAACCCGAAACTGTTTTACGGTTACCTCAGACAGAATACACGGAACAAGGATCCAATATCCCTGCTGAGGACAGCCGAGGGCATAGACCTCACTGAAGACGGAGCGAAGGCTAATCGTCTTTCGGAATTTTTCCAGTCGGTGGTTTTCACAAAGGAGCGAGATACGATCACCCCACCGATGGCTTCGAAGTGGATGCAATAGTCGAGACTGTTAATTTTACTGGAGACTACTGTCCTCAAGGAACTTTTGGGGTTAAAGGAATCTAAGTCTCCGGGTCCCGATGAAGTACCTGTCAAGCTGTTGAAAGAGCTCGCGAGGAGTTGGCAAAACCACTCTCACGCTTTTTCCAAGCATCCTTCCAGACCGGAAGTCTACCAGCCGACTGGAAATCCGCATGGATTACGCCGCTTTTATAAGGGTGGAAGTCGGGCCTCTGCTAACAATTATCGACCAGTCAGCCTAACTTCAATTTGCTGCAAAATCATGGAAAAAATAATTAAGCAACAACTAATGCAGTTCTTCGAACATAACAATCTGCTATCCGAAGCCCAGCACGGTTTCCGTAGAGGTAGATCCTGCGTCACAAATTTGCTGTACTGTTTAGAACGTTGGACTGAAGCGGTCGATAGTGGTAATACGGTGCACGCAGTCTATATAGACTTCAAAAAGGCTTTTGATAGCGTGCCGCACCACCGCCTTCTTTATAAACTCAACCGCATAGGCGTAAAGAGGTAGACTTCTGACATGGATAGAAAACTTCTTAACTGGCCGCTCACAAACTGTGCATATCAGTGACAAACAGTCGAGCTAAAGTTGAGGTTGAGAGTGGTGTTCCCCATGGCTCTGTTCTCGGCCTATACTGTTCATTGTCTACATCAACGATTGTGCCAACGAACTGGACTGCGATATTGCCATGTTTGCCGATGATCTCAAACTTTGGCGCGTCATTCAAACTGGGGGCTGATGAAGAGAGACTTGCAGGCAAGCAAATCGACTCCATAAATGGTCAATGACTGGCTCTTGCCGTTTAATGAGAGCAAGTGCAATATCATACGAGTCGGGAAAAAGCAATCCTTCGAACCGTACGGTTTACAGTCTGAATGGCATTCCATTGAAAGAAGTGGATGTCCAAAAGGACCTTGGAGTCTGGATCACGCCTTCGCTTAAACCCTCCCTACATTGCGCAAAGGTAGCGAAGTCAGCCATGTCGATTCTGTACCTCGTTAAACGAGCTTTTTGCAGCCTTCACTACCGACTGCTTCGCTAAAGTCTTCGGGAACATTCGTGCGGCCACAGTTGGAGTCCGCTATCCAAGCTTGGAGACCCTGGGCGGCGAAGGACATCAACATCCTCGAAAAGGTCAAAGGCGAGCAACCAAACTTGTCCTTGGACATGGCTCACTGCCTTATGAAACACGGCTGTCGAGTCTCAATCTCTTTCCTTGCACTATAGACAGCTTCGGGGACCTGATGCTAACATTCCGCATACTACGTATCCAGGACTGTTGTCTCGTGCCAGGGATTTCTTCGAGTTAGCAAACACAACGAACTTGAGAGGTCATCCTCTCAAATTACGTGTGACTCGGAAGTACTTCTTCTCCAAAAGAGTAGTCGAAGCTTGGAATAGTCTTCCTCTGGATGTTGTAATGTCGGACTCCTTGGAGGTTTTTAAGCGAAAGTTAGATCGATATAATGGTGCGAGCTACAACACTAACTGAAAGCTGCAAGTGTGACGTCAGAAAGTAAGGCATTAATGATACTACTAGTTATATTTGAGTAACATTGCCTTGTTTGTTATTTTCGTTCGAGGGCTTGCATTCTCTCATTATTCCCATGCTGGGGTCCTCGAGGGTCTTCGATGCTTAACTTATTTACACACCTTGGTGACACCGTGAGTATTCGCATCAGCTGGACCTGGCGTCCGTCGTCCATGAGGTGTATGAACGTTATCCCTGGTTCGAACCGCAATGAACCGAGGCGATCTGGACATCTATTTCAGCCTTTGAAATCCCTCAACGGACGCTGCAATCTGCAATGGAGCATCATGTGACCTCCGAAATGCCCCGTTGGACCCTCCCAAGGGCGACAGTTTTTCTCCTAAATATCACCAGGGGTTTTTCACTGTCTGCTCTTTTTCAACTTCGTTCCACTATGTTGGCCTCGCCAACATATCGAATACTATTTTTGATACCACAACTCGCATGTGCAAATGGGAATTCAAAGGTAACTCACCTACATCTCCTCAAATATACTGATACTGATACTGAATACAGATGCCGTTACCCGTCTGGAAGGGAGTTGTTCTCACATTTCAATAGAATGCTGGTGGGGAGTGGCGCTGTCGGCGACTGCGGGTAGGGTTGCCGATGGTTTTGACGGAAAGGGAAGTGAAGAACGAGCGACGGGCGAGACTGGAAGATGTCAGAGTCCGGGGAGGAAACCGGTCATTCTCGCTAACACATGATTACACCCTTCCCATCCTGTGTCTGGGCCGATGTATCATCTATTTTCAGTGAAATCAAACAACCGGTCCGAATTCTACATTTTCACCTTGACTTAACCTTGGAGATAGGTAGCGTCCGCATAAATTCATCAGCTTAATGTCTAGGTATAGGGCTTTTTAAAGAGGTAAGGAATTATAAAACGTTTTCAATTGATCTTAGGCATATTAATTGCAAATTTTGGATGTTCATTTTTCGGCGATGAGTTTAAATGTTTGTGTGATTCTACAAATATGACGCAAACGGCTAGCTGCATTAGAGCGAATATCCAGAAACTCACTACTTCGGCAAATACTTTTAATAAATATCTTATTTGAAGGTTTTGGCAAAGACAGAACAGAGTCTAAATTTATGACCAATCGCTTGCAAACACTGAAAATCGTGAAATATTCACCGGTATTTCAAGGATGGTCTGACACTAATTGTAAAACAATAGCAAAAATACCAATACCGGCATTTGGCGAAATGAAAGCTCTCTTACAAAATAGTATGTTTATGATTTCATCGGAAAATTATATCTTAATTTAATACTCACATTTACAGTCACGTTTTCGCAATACGGTGCCTTCTTTGAAAAAAGTTGGTATTTCTAAACGAAGCAATATTAATTTCCATATTTCCTTTCAGTTCTTAATTTCTATTGGGTTCTTGATTATTATTTCAAAGCTTTTTTTACATGTTTTAGCGTCAACTTTTGAGTAATTATCAATCTTTCGTGAGTGTCGACATTTTGCACGAGTTAGGCCACAAACTGTGTTAGTACTGCATTCGGCTTAGGAGGCAGAAGCCTGGATACTGTAGTGGTGTCATGAGCCAGGACCCTGGACTTTTTCCGTCTTAACTGTCTGCAACGAAGGCTTTGGGTGAATTAGGTATGACGGGAGGGGTATAATAAAATCGCTGAACCTTCTCACCAGGTTTTAGAGCCTATTAATCGAATGTTCAATGAGCAAAAAGACCTGTTTCGACTGAGTTCGATTTCGATTAATGAATAATGTGGTGTTCTTATTTCCGTACAAACGGCTGGTCTGTAAACATTAAACAAAAATTTGAGACGTTATTCTATGAAGAATTCAATAACTTATAGAGTTCCAACCTCCTAAACTTCCTGAATTTTTTTGGTGAGGAGGTGAAAACCAGATGTCTGCTGAAGAGTTTGTAGTCCTTAACGTGGATGCACAGGCAAACTGTCATGGCGGCTGGTGGTTATCAGTATCAGTATATTTGAGGGAGATGTAGGTGAGTCACCTTTGAATTCCCTATTTGTACATACGAGTTGCGGTATCAAAAAAAATAGTATCTCGATATGTTGGCGAGGGCAACATATTGGAACAAAGCTGAAAAAGAGCAGACAGTGAAAAACTCCCGGTGATATTTAGGAGAAAAAAACTGTCGCCCTTGGGAGGGGGTCCAACGGGGGCATTTCGGAGGTCACATGATGCTCCATTGCTGATTGCAGCGTCCGTTGAGGGATTTCAAAGGGTCAGGAGCCTAATTTTTTCCATTAACAGGAAAATAATATTTTTCTAGCTCAGGCGGTTAGGAGTCTTTTTAAAGACTTCCCGAAACTTGCAAAATATAACAGCTTGTTGTAATACTCACTGGTATTAGCTTACCACCCAATTATCCACTTAACCCAGAATGGTTTCAGCTTGCCATGACTCAGGAGCAGAACGGAAATTGGAAAAGCCTGAGACCAAAGTGGGATATGATTTGAATGCATATAGCTTTTCGGTGAATGGTACTACCACGCACCAAACGGGGCACTCTTGGCCTCATGAACCCCGTAAGAAGTGGAAATATAAGTCTGCGTCTTTGTGAATAGTGGGACCCCGGTAAAATAGGTGGCCCTGCAATAAATTACAGAACAACTACTGGCTCCCCTGTCCTAGACCAAGAATTAACCCTAATTCACACCTTAGCCCTAACCCGAAACGAAATCCTAACCCTAATCTTGTCCTTAACCCTAACCCTGTATTAGGGGGTTTCTATTTCGACAGGGACTGTTTGTGAGGCCCCACTAACCCGGCAACGAATGCTAACCCTAAATAAACCAATGAATAGGGTTAAGTCTAGGGTTAGAATTGGGGTTAGGGTTGACTTGGCGTGTAGGCAGGTGTTAAAAGCTAGGCGTGTATTACGGCCTGATTGGAGTGTGAAAAATACCAGTGCATGAGTATATAAATTGCTGCTCTTTTTCGTCCTTCAAACTGCCACCGTTCCCGAATGTACGCATACCCATCCGCGGGGTTCGGTAGGAGGGTCGCACAGGCAGTCCTTGCCCGTGTTTTGCCCCTCCTCGTCTGCACAGATGTCACATACGACAGATTGGAAGGTTGTGAAGTTCACAAGAAAACCCCGTGTTACGCAAAATCGGCCCAAGCCGCTTCCCCCAAAGTTTTTCATCATCAGTCGGTCGCGTCACGAAAGTGGAGCACATTTGTGCCCTGAATCCTTTTGAGTGGCATTGCGCGTGCGTGTGTGCGTCCATGTCCTTTATCGTTTGTCCATCCTCTATCCGCCCCGATGAGAACTGGCAAAAGCCAGAAAGATAACTTCAGTGCCAAGTTGGTGATGCGGAGGAAGTTCCAGACTCATGTGTTATCCAGGACGGGCGGATATTGGCTGATTTGCATTCGCACCAAAAGCCTAGTTGCACGAGGTGGTCAGTCCATTCTGATCCCACTTAGTCACAAGATTTGATCTGCCTTGCCATGAAGCTCTGCTGCGCGCAGCAACCACGACCCAACTAGCGCACCTTTCATATATCGGTGACCTTGAAGGCAGGTTATAATGAGATGGCAACGTTCCACTAAGTCAAATTTCGCGCGCAATGTGCGCACCCTGTTGTGTTCCTCCTTCGAGCCCGCATCACCTGAGCACCAAAACATGAGAACTTGACATGTTTTGGTAGTTTTGAACACTTGTTAGGTGAATAAATCCAGTATCCTCAAGAACGCCGAATGCAGTACTAATACAGTTTGTGACCTAATTCGTGCAAACTGTTAACATTCACGAAAGATTGAAAATAACTCAAAATTTGACACTAAAACATATAAAAAAGCTTTGAAATAATAATCAAGAACCCAATAGAAATTTAGAACTGAAAGAAAATATGGAAATTAATATTACTTCGTTTAGAAATACCAACTTTTTTCAAAGAAGGCACCGTATTGCGAAAACGTTACTGTAACTGTGACTATTAAATTAAGATATAATTTTCCGATGAAATCATAAACATACTATTTTGTAAGAGAGCTTTCATTTCGCCAAATGCCGGTATTGGTATTTTTGCTATTGTTTTACAATTAGTGTCAGACCATCCTTGAAATACCGGTGAATATTTCACGATTTTCAGTGTTTGCAAGCGATTGGTCATAAATTTAGACTCTGTTCTGTCTTTGCCAAAACCTTCAAATAAGATATTTATTAAAAGTATTTGCCGAAGTAGTGAGTTTCTGGATATTCGCTCTAATGCAGCTAGCCGTTTGCGTCATATTTGTAGAATCACACAAACATTTAAACTCATCGCCGAAAAAATGAACGTCCACACAAAAATTTGCAATTAATATGCCTAAGATCAATTGAAAACGTTTTATAATTCCTTACCTCTTTAAAAAGCCCTATACCTAGACATTAAGCTGATGAATTTATGCGGACGCTACCTATCTCCAAGGTTAAGTCAAGGTGAAAATGTAGAATTCGGACCGGTTGTTTGATTTCACTGAAAATAGATGATACATCGGCCCAGACACAGGATGGGAAGGGTGTAATCATGTGTTAGCGAGAATGACCGGTTTCCTTCCCTCCCTGACTCTGACATCTCTCCCAGTCTCGCCCATCGCTCGTTCTTCGCTTCCCTTTCCATCAAAATCCATCGGCAACCCTACCCCGCAGTCGCCGACAGCGCTACACTCCCCACCAGCATTCTATTGAAATGTGAGAACAACTCCCCTTCCAGACGGGTAACGGTATCTGTGACACCATGCTCTGTATAAAGTTATTTCTCTCCTTTTATGATTTTTTCATATTTCCCATAACATATACTCCGTGATATTCAACTCGTCTCTTACCATTTATGCGTGTGTGTTTGTGGAGCGTTTACCAACTTTGTTCAGCATTTAGATACTCATTAGAATATTCCAGATCGTCTAGTGATCCATTTTTGCTGAACTCACCATCTTCGGTCACTACAGTCGAGCTTCAACCTTTCTGATTTGATTCCTATGATATGCAGTACTTACCGACTAAAATTCGGGCCTTCGCTATTTTCGGAGTAGTTTTATGTCTGTGCGCTTCAGTCATTGCCTTCAACTGATTGTCAGTAATATTAGAAGAACATTACTGCCCTTTTTTTATTCCGGGGTTTCATATATCGACAGGGAAACGCTCTGACCTACGGCGCGCTTTGCCGAATACTGTTAAATTTTCGTTCCCACTTGTGTTATTGTTCACCCAAAGAGAATCTCGCTAAATATGGTTGACTTAATTTGCATTTTGCCGACACTGTTGCCTAGCTGCGCGCTTGCTGAGGGCCCTTTTGTGATCGGGGTTGGGGGTTTAACTAAGACATGACTAATTCGAAAGCCGCAAAATCCTCATCTCCCCACCGTTTCCTTATTTCGGTAAACTGCCACCAAGGTTATCCTTCTCCACCAATCACTGTTCAGCTTCTGGTTGGCCTTCAAAAATCGATATTCTTACTGCTTGAACTCTGAGCGCGCAGGCTCTCAGGATGGGCCTTCCACCAGTTGTCTTCCTCGGCCTATGTCTCGCCGCCATAATTTGCTACTTCGGCAGCTTGGTACTGCTATTTGGAAGCTTTATTCCTCCGGGAATACCACCGTTGTTGCCGGTGGCTCTGATTTTAGGCAGTATTTCGGCAATTGCTGCCTTCGTGTTCTACGTCCTTTATAATCAGGTCCAGAACGCTGGGTTGAAAGCGCCGCCGGCGCCAGATGCGGTTAAATTGGATAATGAGGGAGCACTACAGTGATCATCAGTCCGGAGTCCAAGTACTTCAACCAACAAACTTCCCGTTGGGTCAGTAACTCCCTGACCCACCGTGTGCTTGTTTTCATCTTTGCAAGTTAATAGATGCAATTTGTCCTATCCTGTTTTGAATTTGATAAACCTGAACTATCTTCGAACTTTTAATTTTGACTACGGACCAGGGGCTAATTGAAAACATTCTCTGAGATTGGATGCTCAAAATAGGCAAAACGGAAACTTTTTAAAACTTCTTCAAGCGTCTTCCGTTCGAATTATCACAAAGCTAGGTTACAGAGTGAGG
This sequence comes from Schistocephalus solidus, assembly GCA_017591395.1. NCBI lineage: Eukaryota > Metazoa > Platyhelminthes > Cestoda > Diphyllobothriidea > Diphyllobothriidae > Schistocephalus > Schistocephalus solidus. The sequence continues at coordinate 59,700 of WEDG01000464.1, read as the reverse complement.
TTACCTAGAATATCGTCCACAAGAAAAACAAGGGTTTTCCTCAACGGTGTTCAGTCCTTAAAATTTATTCGACACAGAGATCAGTGTGTTCTCGGTATGTTTGTCTTAAAATCGTCTAACCTGACCTGAAAATGTTGATACTGGTCAACTAGAAATATAAGGCTTGCCAACTTTCGAAGCAATGCTAGCCACAAGTTTTGTATAAATTTCGATTTACTGCAGTCATGTTAAGTATCACGTCTGTAAAAATAGAGCTGCGAGGCGTCCTGTAGAACATGACCTTTGAACCGGCCACCAGTTAGCATGGAGTAGGCTTAGTCACAGTCTGGTCGGGGAGAGCCGATGTCGAAAACTCGGTATAAGTACTGCCAGGTCCTAAACAGGATTGATGTTTGCCGAAGCAGCCTCTATAAATGTGTTCTGTGTTGGCTTGATTTTCAGATTTAAATTTGTGGACACTTGCATAAGGACGAGAGACCACTTACACAGTAGGATTGCAGGGAGAAGCACGCGGACCATTTTTGACTCCGCTGCCATTGTTAGGCAGCCTTCCCCAGTAAACCATTCAGTCAAACTTACCCATCGGATCCTGCGAGCGCACAAACTCAATTTTAAATCGTTTAATGAGTAGGATAGCGCTGATGGGCTATTATAATACTTCCTGCCAATGCAAGAACCCATTCTTTCGAGGGGGGCACCGCATCAATAATGCAAAGGTGTACTCATTTACGGCTTGCCTCCAACCGTCATTTAGGATGTTCTGATAGACACCTTTAAGATTGTTTGGTTTAGCAATAGTCTCATCAATAACCTCCCAGATGGGCCTAACACAGAGCCATAAAAGTTACCAGTCTGGTTTACTTTTAGGACAAGGCAGGAATGCTTTGTTTTTCCTCGAAGCTACTTGCTGATAAAACCTTTTGCTTATCGCAACCAACTTTCTGTGCTCTAGGCTGGCGTTTTAAAGAATAGCGCGTCGTCTGGCCTCAATCCTGAATGCAGGGCAGATCGGTGAGCTTACTAGGTAGCAAAATGACCTTATTTTTGTGAAAAATAGGTTAACATAGTTTGAGACTACAAAAAAAAAACTAGAGAATGTCAGAAGAAGAAGAAGAAGAAGAATAAAAGAAGAATGATGATGATGAGGAGGAGGAGGAGGAGCATCCACTGGAGGAGGTATATCGTTTGTCTAACGTTTTGTCCACCCATCTTCAGAGACTGAAGAGTCGTGCTCGCAACAAAACAAGCCACAGGGAGACACTGGTCGACGCGGCACCACAAAGGGTCAACAGGGGTGACGACAAGCAGGGTGAAACAAGCCATAGCGAGACGCAGCGGCCATCACGGCATACCGGGCGGTCGGCGGGGTTGACGACAGCGGCAACACCAGTGGGATTAAGCGCACGGCCAGAATTGACAGACCAGGAACAATGCAAAGTGGCATGTGCTGGACACTGCGAGCACAACTCTCCAGTCTTTAAATATGGGTGGACGAAACGACTACTCAAAATGTCAGACAAACAATATACCCCTCTTGGCGAACGCTCCTTATTCTTCTTCTTCTTCTTCTTCTTCTTCATCATCTTATACTACTACTACTACTACTACTACTACTACTAATACTACTACTACTACTACTACTACTACTACTACTACTACTACTACTACTACTACTACTACTACTACTACTACTACTACTACTACTAATAATAATAATAATACTTCTGAATTTCCACCTGGGAATCGCATTTTCTCATCGTGTGTGGGCGTATCCCTGCACAACGCTTCTGTGGAGCATACGGTGGACATCTTTAGACTATGACAGTCGAACTGACCTATGTGTGTGTGCGGGTGTAGGCGGTACTAGTTAGGGGTAGCACCACACAGATAGCATTTGGTCGCTCCATTAGTCTCGTACAGGTGGTGAATGCTCCTGTGGCCGCCTCTAACTGGTACACAACTCTCACCTGTGGTTCCTCGAAGCTGGGTTCTTCCCAGCGGCCAAACACCGGGCGACCGTAATGATCAGCAGGCTAAACCAAGTGAGGGTCTCTGGTGTTGTGTGTACCGCCACACACGTTATGTCTGACTCCCGAAATTTTCACCACCTCCTCCATCTCACATGTCTTTCGGCGACAGCAATCCCGTAGATGGCCCAGGCTAAATCGAGTCGCTCTTCCGTAGTGGATTTTGGCAGCCGTCTGGGATTTCCGAGCAGCCCTATTTATGGACAGCAGTGATTGTCTCCTAACCGAGGAAGGAGCCAAAAAGGTACCCTAAACAAATGCGGAGTATCACGTCTTCTGCAGCCGGTGGCAGCTCGTGGAATACACGATCGTAAAACTCAAACGATCAACAATGCCCTCGTCCATATCCCCCACGCCACATTCTCCGGGCTGCTCGGGTGAGTCCACCCACTCTAGCAGCCTGGCATTTTCGATCCCTTTTAGATAATTTGAGGACAACAGACCGGGACGGAGAATGGCGCTAGTCGCTCGGGAACTGGCCCGCTAAGAGGTGGACATTGCTGCTTTCAGCGAGACCTGATTATCTGAACAGAGTTGGCTGGAGGAGGTGGGTGCCGGCTTTAGCTTTTTCTGGAGCGACCACCCAAAGGCAGATTGACGCGACTATGTTGTCGCCTTTGCCACCTGGAACGCCATGTTGGGACGTCCGCCCTGGCGGCCGCAGGGTATCAATGATCACCTGATGAGCCTCCGCCTGCCTCTTCGGGGAGCTAAGTTCGCCATCATCATCAACGCCTACGCTCTCACAATGACGAGCTCTGATGTGGCGAAGGTCAAGTTCTAAGAGGACCTGCACACTCTCCTGGCGACTGTGCCGAAGGCGGTAAAGTTGACTGTCCCTGGCCAATTCAACGCCCGTGTCGGCACAATCCATGCCACATGGAGAGGAGTACTGGGTCCCCACGGTCGAGACGGCTTCATTGGAAATGGCCTTCTCCTACTATTTACCTACAAAGAGCACCACCTGATACTTACCAACACCTTCTTCTGCCTCCCGTTGCGGCAGAAGTCGACCTGGATGCACCCCCGGCCAAAACACTGGTATCTGCTGGATTATGTTCTCCTCCTGAGGCCAGATCAGTAGGACGTGCTGGTGACAATGGCGATCCCCGTTGCCGACGGATGGACGGATCATCGCCTCATCGTCTCTAATATGAGACTAAGTCTGCAACCACACAGGAGACCCCAAGGTAAGCGACCAGTAGGTAAGTTGAATACTGTTTTGTTGAATGTGCCTACTCACTATATCCATTTCAGCAACGAACTGGCCAACAGGCTAGAAAACCTTCCAGTCGTCGACGAGGATGCCTCCGTTGATAAACGCTGGTGCCACCCAAAGGACACGGTCCAATCCACCACTCTGGATGTCCTCGGCCGTGCACGTCATCAACACTGATACTGGTTAGATGACAACGATGCCGCCATCCATGTTATGCTCGCTGAGAAGAATAGTTGCACAAAGCCTTCCGCCGCAAACAAGAAAACCTTCTACTGAAGTTGCCGCATTGTTTAGCAGCGGCTGCGTGAGATTCTTGACGCCTGGATGGCGCGCAAGGCCAAGGAGATCCAAAGGGTAAGCGGACCACAACAAATGGAAGAACTTATTCGCCGCCAACAAGGCTATCTACGAACCTCCTGTCAAAGGAACCGCCCCTCTTCTTAGTGCTGACAGAGCTACCCTGCTCATTGAGCAGACGCAAATCCTGAAGTGCTGGGCAGAGCACTTAAGAAGCGTTCTCAATCGACCCTCCATTATCTCCAACGACACGACCGACCGATTGCCTGAAGTGGAAACCAACGCCGACTTTAATTTCCAAGAAATTACCAGCAGCAACTAACCAGCGGGACTGCCCCTGGATCGGATGCGATCCCAATCGATATTTATAAGCATGGCAGCCACCAAATAGTACATCAGCTCACAACGCTCTTCCAGGAGATGCGGTTCTAAGGACAGGTTCCTCAGGAGTTAAAGGACGCATCCAACTTCCATCTCTACAGGAAGATGGGTAACCGCCAACTCTGCGATAACCATCGAGGAATCTTGCTGTTCAACATTGCCGGAAAAATCTTCGCGCATATCCTGTTCAATCACCTCAACGGTCACCTGGAACAAGGACTTCATTCGGAAAGCGAATGCGATTTCCGCTGCCATCTCGGCAACACCGACTTGAGCTTCGCCGCGCGCCAGCTGCAGGAGAAGTGTCAGGAGATGCGGACTCACCTCTAATCTGCATTCGTTGATCCGAAGAAAGCCTTCGACAGGGTGAATCGTGAAGAACTGTGGAAGATCATGCAGAAATTCGACTGTCCCGAGTGATTCACTCACATGGTGCGTCAAATGTATTATGACATGATGGCGCGTCACGGACAACATAGCCGTCTCAGAGGCCTTCGCAGTGACCAACGGAGTGAAAAAGGGCTGCGTCCTCGCACCTACCCTCTTCAGTCTCATATTCTCTGCCATGGTAATTGAAGCCTACCGTGCCGAATACCCCGGGATCCGCATTGCCTACCAGATGGATGGCCAACTCCTCAATCAACGGTGGATTCATTTCTAGTCGCGTGTATCCACAGTCACCATCCATGAACTTCTCTTCGCTGACGACTGTGCATTCAATGCAACAACAGAAGGGGACATGCAAAGGAGCATGAACCTCTTCGCTGCTGTTTGTCACAACTTCGGACTGCGCAACAACACGGCGAAAACGGTGGTCATGCATCAGCCGTCGCCGAATACTACCTAAAACGCAACTCGCATCAATGTCAATGGCACTTAACCCAAATCCGTGGATAATTTCACATACCTGGGCAGCAATCTCTTCCGCAGCACCAAAATCGACGATCCGGTCACCAACCGGATCGCCAACACCAGTCAAGCCTTCTGACGCATACAGAACGTCGTCTGGAATCGACACGATCTCCAACCCAGCACTAAACTCAAGACGTACAAAGTTGTTATCTTGCCAACGCTGCTGTATGGAGCGGAGACCTGGACGGTTTACCAAAAGTAGGCCCAGAAGCTCAAACACTTCCACGTCAGCTGCCTCCGCAGAATACTAAAGCTGAGATGGCCAGACAGGATCCCGGATACAGAAGTGCTGGAACGAACAGGCCTCCTCAGCATTTATGCTCAGCTGAAACACCTGCAACTGCGCTGGAGCGGCTACCTTGTGCAGAGGGACGTCGAGCGACTACCCAAACGACTCTTCTATGGAGATGTCACCACGGGTTCTCGTTGACAAATGGGTCAAGTACGACGCTTAAAGGACGCTTTGAAGACTTCACCGAAACAATTGCAGATAAACCCGGCAAACTGGGAGGTACTCGCCCGGAATCGACAGGCCTGAAGGAGGACAATGTAGACAGGGGAAGCAATCTATGACGACAACCGGACCGTCGCCGCCAAGGCCAAAAAAGCGGTACGAAAGTCACTAGTGCTCCGGAACAACAGCACCATTGCCCAAGCCCTGCCACCATGCCCGTGCTGTAAACACAACTTCTTCGCGTGAATCGGCATAGTCGGACATCTTCGGACGCAATGCAACAACAATTCGACAACTGCAACTGCTGTGTCAACTTCTATAAATCCTCCTTCGAACCCCGAAGGTCACACCTGGCACCGATTCCACCTCTCCCACCTTCATAGTGACCACATCTCACAATTCATAATCTGTTACCTCCACAACCACCATAATCACACCTGTCACCACCACCACTACCAATAACGATGGGGGCTCGGTCCTAGACTCTCCTCATTGAAAACGCACCTTCACCTTACGCATCGGCCTATTCGGTCACTTGCGAATCCGTCGCACAGAGACTGGTGAATCAGTGCCTGGAGCACCAACCCACAGCAGAGATCGCCACTTCCACTGCCCTCGCGCATTCTTTCACCGCATGGGCCTATTCGGTCACATGCGCATCCATGACGGCGGAATTCACCACAATCTCGACAATACCGATACCCATGCACACCCTCCGCTCCTGAAAATCTTACCGTCACTGGCACCCTCACTACCACGAAAGACAACCCTCCAACCCCTCCCGATTTCTTCTGCCTACACGGCGCCCGCAACTTAAACTCACGCATCGGCCTGGTAGGTCACCTGAGAATCCATCGCACAGAGGCTGGTGAACCAGTGTCTTAGGCTCCAACATACAGTCAACGCGCCCGCCTCCACTGCCCTCATTGATCCAGCACCTTTACGCACCACAAAGGCCTATTAGGACACACGCGCCTCCACGACAACCTGCGGTAAACCACCGGAGGCTAAGCCATATCAGCGCACACTACCTACACCAATACAAATACAACACCCTCACCATCACCATGTACTTGAGAATATCCTGGTGTCCTAGAAACCGTGGCCTGAAAGGCTGCCAATCTAACGCTTACACCAGACCATGCCGTTTGCCCATTGTGTGTTGTGCGTTGAGTGGCTGACCAGTGGACTGGGAAACGGACGGCTATGGCTCCTCTATATCCCCTGGTTAAGTGAATCCTAGTGTGTACGTTATGGGAGCCAGGTCATGCCGTGGCGCATGAAGACGGGTGCACCGACCGGTCAACCAATGCGCCCACTATCACATCAAACAACTGACTGGTTCGGACGGTGGTTGGACTATGGGGGTGTGGGAGAGAGTGAGATCGACAGCTCAGCGCATTTTTCTCACTATAAACAACATCTCACGCGCTTGAAACTCTCACGGTGCGCTAACAGCCGTGACTTGAAAGGCTGCCAACTGACGGGATAACTCGGACCGCGTGGTCAGTCCAGTGCGTTTGTTCGTGCGCAATGGATGACTGGCAGACTGAGAATCAGGCTGCAATGGCTCCTTCTTAATGTGGCCTTTATGGCATTCCCACTCCGTGAGATCCGAGCCAGGTGTGGCGGCACGCTCAGGTGCGGCTCCGACCGTGCCAGCCACCTGCGCCCTCTCCCGTTTCCGGCCCTCTTGACTCTGTCATGACACTGGGCTCAGGTGGGGGAGGAGAGCGTCCGTTAGCTGCACCGCAAGAATACTACCACTTAAACCTTATCCACGCGCAGTTCACCGTCCCTGGACTACCCGTCTGAGGAGCCTATGGTGGACATCGTCGGACTACGACGGTCGAACTGACGTGTGTGTTTGTGTGTTTGGGAGGATCTACGTGATAGCTGCATTCTCGCTCCAGCATGAGAATAGCATTCCGTGAAACGCCGTGAGAATTTTCGTGCGCAGTTGACGCATTACATAGTTGAACACGATAACGATGAAGCAATTCTGGTGAATCATTGGAGCGTTGACATGACGGAGGCTGTAGACGGGGGAGTATAATAGCAATCCTATTGGACAAAAAAGCCGTTCGAAAAAAATGGATAGGAGGGTATGAGGACAGGTGGAATTAGAAGTGACCTGCGATACGTGCGCGCCCGAAAGGCAGGCTGCTCATTGAGGCAAAGTCGTCTGCTTCTGAGCCTATTCTACGCAAACGTTGTCTGATTCTTGCGTCATTATGCACACTGTGATACCATTTGGGTGAAAGAAGTATTGGAACACAGTTTTCCATTGAAGTCAGCACAGAAGTAAAGATTGAGTGGGCCATGGGAGGAGGCACTTAGGGTGATACCATTTGAACTCACGTGATTTAGGTCAACCAATCGAAACTCAACTTGCGACACGACGATGGAAATCGCTCTGCGTAGAGGACTAATTGAAAGTCGTTAATGATAAAAATTACGCATCGAATCGTCCAACGTGATGAATGTTTTGTTCGTGTGTTGAGCTAGCTGAATAAACAGTCAACGTGAGATTATCATCTTGGTAAGCGCGTAGGGGATGAAGAATACGGTAGCATTTTGGAAGCCTGTCTGTTAGCGTGGCCAGCTGACCTATATCCCTGGTTCTTAGGGGACAATAACGCCGGACCTAATCGCTCCTTTTTAGCAGAGCCTTTAAATACCATGCATAGTATACATTTTCAGCTGTGGCCAGCTGTTTCACCAGTATTGACCCCACCAGTAAATATTTGGAACTATAGCCGCGAAAGTCTTGTATCCGGATTACCTACGTGATCCCCAAGGCCTAAAAAGGATGCATCACTGTCTGCAACGCCCCTTGTTTGCTTATATCAACACTGGGGGTGTAGGGGTACTCGTTAGGGGTAGCACCACGCAGATAGCATTTGGTCGCTCTATTTGTCTCGTACAGGTGGTGAATGCTCCTGTGGCCGCCTCTAACTGGTACCCAACTCTCACCTGTGGCTCCTCGAAGTTGGGTTCTTCCCAGCAGCCACACCCCGGGCAACCGTCACGACCGGCGGGCTAAACCAGGTGAGGGTCTCCGGTGTTGTGTGTGCCTCCACACCCGGTATGTCTGACTCCCGAACTTCCCACCTCCCCCTCTCAAAAAGTCCTACGGTGGGGGCGACAGCAACCCCGTAGGCGGCCCAGACTAACTCGGGTCGTTCTCCCACTAAAACAAATCCGTGACCCATAGTGGAGTTCGGCAGCCGTCTGGGATGTCCGAGCAGCCCCTATTTAGGGATAGGACTGCTTGCCTCCTCGCGGAGGAAGGGGCTAGAAAAATGTGCCCTAAAAATGCTGGTTCTCACGTCTTCTGCAGCCGGCCGCGGCTCGCAGATCGCAAACTACGCGGTCGTAAAACTCAAACAAACAACAATACTCCCCGTCCCCATCCCCCTCGCCATACTCTCCAGGCTGCTCGGGTGAGTCCACTCACACTAGCAACCTGGAATGTTCGTTCCCTTTTAGACAATCCTAGGAGCAACCGACCGGAACGTAGGATGGCGCTAGTCGCTCGGGAACTGGCGCGCTACAAGGTGGACATTGCTGCTCGCAGCGAGACCTGATTCTCTGAGCAGCGTCAGCTGGAGGAGGTGGGGGCCGGCTAAACTTTCTTCTGGAGCGGCCGGCCAAATGCAGAGCGACGCGACGCTGATGTTGCCTTTTCCATCCGTAGCGACATCGTGGGACGTCTGCCCTGTCTGCCGCAGGGTATCAATGATCGCCTGATGAGCCTCCGTCTGCCTCTTCGGGGAGACCAGTTTGCCACAATCATCAGCGCCTACGCTCCCCCAATGACGAGCTCTGATGCGGCGAAGGACAAATTCTACGAGGACCTGCACGCCTTGCTGGCGACTGTGCCGAAAGAGGACAAGTTAATTGTCCTTGGTGACTTCAATGCCCGCGTCGGGACGGACCACGCTGCCTGGCAGGGAGAGCTGGGTCCCCACGGTATCGGTAGCTGCAGCGATAACGGCCTCCTTCTTCTGCGCACGTGTGCGGAACACCATCTCCTGCTGTCCAACACCTTCTTCCGCCTTCCGACACGGGAGAAGGCCACGTGGATGCACCCTCGGTCGCGGCGCTGGCATCTGCTGGACTATGTTCTCGTCCGGAGGCGAGATCGTCAGGACGTGCTGGTAACCAAGGCGATCCGTGATGCCGATGGTTGGACAGATCACCGCCTCGTCATCTCCCAGATGAGGCTCCGACTGCAACCCCGACGAAGGCCCCAAGGTAAGAGGCCGCCATGTAAGTTAAATACTCTTTTATTAAATTTGCCTGCTCACTGTTTTGATTTCAGCAACCAAATAACCGAGAAAATGGAGGACATGCATGCTCCAGATGATAACGCTACCGTGGAGACACGATGGTGTCAACTGCGAAATGTCATCCAGTCCACCGCCCTCGATGTACTCGGACGCGCACACCGTCGACACCAGGACTGGTTTGACGACAATTACGCCGACATCAGCAACTTACTCGCGGAGAAGAATAGACTACACAAAGCCTACATGGACCTTCGGACTGACGCCACCAAAGCAGCCTTTTTCAGATGCCGGCGCCTTGTACAACAACGGCTGCGGGAGATGCAGGATGCCTGGATGATCCGAAAGGCTGAGGAAATCCAGGGGTATGCGGACCGCAGTGAAATGAAAAACTTTTTCAAAGCCATCAAGGCCATCTACGGCCCGTGTATCAAGGGGGTCCGCACCGCTGCTCAGCTCTGACGGCACAACACTGCTGACAGAGAAATCGCAAATTCTGAAGCGCTGGGCCGAGCACTTCAGAAATGTCCTTAATTGCTCATCAGCCATCTCCGTTGCTGCCATTGACCGGCTCCCTCAAGTGGACACGAACAATGACCTGGATCTGCCGCCTTCCCTACCAGAAACCATCCGGGCCGTGCAGCAGATTTCCAGCGGTAAAGCACCGGGATCCGACGCAATCCCACCGGAAGTCTACAAGCACGGTGGGCCCCGGCTGATGGCAGAACTCACAACACTCTTCCAGGAGATGTGGCGCCAAGGACAAGTTCCTCAGGATTTCAAAGACGCGACCATCGTCCATCTCTACAAACGGAATGGGAACCAGCAACTCTGTGATAATCACAGAGGCATCTCGTTGCTCAACATCGCCGGGAAGATCTTCGCCCGTATCCTTCTCAATCGTCTTAACGGTCATCTAGAGCAGGGCCTGCTCCCGGAAAGCCAATGTGGCTTCCACCGACACCGCGGAACAACCGAAATGATCTTTGCCGCCCGCCAGCTACAAGAGAAGTGTCAGGAGATGCGAACTCACCTATACACTACCTTCGTGGATCTAACGAAAGCCTTTGACACTGTGAATCGCGACGGACTGTGGAAAGTCATGCAGAAATTTGGTTGTCCTGAGCGGTTCACGCACATGGTGCGTCAGCTTCATGACGGGATGACGGCGCGCGTCACTGACAACGGGACGGTATCCGAAGCATTCGCAGTGACCAACGGAGTGAAGCAGGGCTGCGTACTGGCCCCCACCCTCTTCATTTTCATGTTCTCGGCTATGCTGATGGACACCTACCGTGATGAGCGGCCTGGTATCCGCATCGCCTACAGAACTGACGGGCACCTTCTCAACAGTCGGCGTATGCAGGCTCCAACGCGCGTGTCTACGACTACAGTCTATGACTTGCTTTTCGCGGACGACTGTGCCCTTAACACCGTGACGGAGGAGGACATGCAAAGGAGCATGGACCTCTTCGCCGAAGGCTGCGCCGATTTTGGATTAACAATCAGTACAGCCAAAACGGTTGTCATGCACCAACGGCCACCCAGCGCGGAATACAATGCTCCTCAAATCAATTTCAACGGTGATCAACTCAAAAACCTGAAAACCTTCGTTTATCTAGGAAGCACGATGTCGCGCAACACGAGAATCGATGACGAGGTTGCCCAACGGATCTCCAAAGCTAGTTAGGCCTTCGGCCGGCTGCAGGCCTCCGTGTGGAATCGCCACGGTGTTCACCTGAACACCAAACTGAAGATGTACAAGGCCGTCGTCTTGTCGACACTCCTTTACGGAGTGGAAACCTGGACCATCTACTCGAACCAAGCCAGGAAGCTGAATCACTTACATCTCAGCTGCCTTCGCAGAATACTGAAGCTGAGATGGCAAGACAGGATCCTGGACACGGAAGTCCTGGAGCGGACCGGAATCCTCAGCATCCATGCCATGCTGAGGCAAGTGCAACTGCGATGGAGCGGCCACCTGGTAAGAATGGACGACGAGCGACTACCCAAACGACTTTTCTACGGTGATGTCGCTACGAGTTCTCGCCGGCAGAAAGGTCAAAAACGACGCTACAAGGACACTTTGAAAAAATCGCTGAAGCAACTGCAAATCAACTCGGCGACCTGGGAGGACCTCGCCCAGGATAGACTGGCATGGAGAAGATCAGTGAAGACTGGTTCAGCAATCTATGAGGCCAACCGGATCGCCGCTGCCAAGGCCAAAAGAGCGGCACGAAAGTTACCAGCGCCCCGGAATAACATCGTCGATGCCCAGGCCCTGCCAACATGCCCGCGCTGTCAGCGCATCATCCGCGCGCGAATCGGCCTGGTTGGACATCTTCGGACGCAATGCACCAACAATCCGACAATTCCAATTTCTACGTCAAATTCTGCCAACCCTCCTTCTGACTCCCCACCCTCACTCCTGGCATCAATTCCATTACTCCCACCATCATAGAGACCACATCCATCTACTCATCGCCTGTTACCCCCACCACCGCAACCACCACCGCCTTCGCCTTCACTACCACCACCACCACCACCATCAGCGATGGGAAATCTCTCCTAAGCTGTACTCAATGCGACCGCACATTCACCTCACGCATGGGCCTGGTCGGTCACTTGCGAATGAATTGTACAGAGACTGGTGAGCCAGTGCCTGGAGCACCATCACACAGCAGAGACCGTCGCCTCCACTGCCCTCACTGTCCTCGCGCATTCACTCATCGCATGGGCCTATTCGGTCACATGCGCATCCATGACAGCGGAATTCACCACAATGCCGACAACACCGATACACCATGCACACCCTCCGCTCCTGCCATTCTTAGCACCCCTGCCACCCCCACTACCATGAATGACATCGCCCCAGCCTCCACCGATTTCTCCTGCCCACACTGCGCCCGCAACTTCAACTCACGCATTGGTCTGGTCGGTCACCTGCGAATCCATCGCACGGAGGCTGGTGAACCAGTGCCTGGGGCTCCGACATACAGTCGACGCGCCCGCCTTCACTGCCCTCACTGCTCCCGCACATTTACATACCGCATGGGCCTATACGGACACATGCGCCTCCACGACAACCTCCGGTAAACCAACGGAGGCTAAGCTAAATCAGCGCACACTACCTACACCAATGCATCGACAACACCCTCACAATCACCATTTACCAGAGTATATCACGGTTTCCTAGAAACCGTGGCTGGGAAGTCTGCCAATATGACGCTTCCACCAGACCACGCCGTCGGCTCAGTGTATGTGCTGTGTGTGTCGAGTGGCTGACCAGTGGACTGGGAGTCAGACGGCGATGGCTGCTCCATATCCCCTGAGTTTGTGAATCCTGTTGTGTGCGTTATGGGGGCCAGGTCGTGCTGTGGCGCGCGAAGATGGTTACGCCGATCCGTCAGCCAATGCGCCCACTCCCACATCAGGCAACTGACCGGCTCGGACAGTGTCTGATGGTGGGGGTTGGGGAGAGAGTGAGGTCAACAGCTTAGCGCATTTTCCTCACAATAAACAATCTGATGCGCTTGAAACTATCACGGTGCGCTAAAAGCTGTGGCTTGGAAGGTTGCCAACTGACGGGATAACTCGGACCGCGAGGTCAGCCCAATGTGTGTTTTGTGTGGAGTGGCTGACTGGCGGACTGAGAGTCAGGCTGCAATGGCTCCTTCTTAATGTGGTCTTTATGGCACTCCCACTCTTTGGGATCCGAGCCAGGTGTGGTGGCACGCCCAGGGGCGGCTCCGGCCGCGCCAGCCACCTGCGACCTCTCTCATCTCCGGTCTTCTTGCCTGTGTCGTGAGACCGGGCTCAGGTGGGGGAGAAGAAGAGTGTGGGGTAGCGTTAACCGCCGCGGTTGGAAGGTTGCCAACTGACAATTACACTCAGACCTCACAGTTAGTCCAATGTTTGTTGTTTGGAGTGGCTGACTGGTGGTCTGAGAGTCGGGCTGCGATGGCTCCTTCTTAACGTGACCTCTGGCTATCTCACACATGTGAGATGTAAGCCGTTCAACCCCCTGTTGTGTGAAATCCTGGTGCTTGTGTTTGGGGGGCCAGGTCGCGTACGTAGTACACGTAGACGAGGTCACCAGCAGCTGCGCCTGCTTCCGCATCAGACAACTGACAGGCTCGGACAGTGGTCTGATTGTGGGGGTGGGGAAGAGAGTGAGGTCGAGAGCTCAGTGTATTTTCCTCACTATAAACAATCTGACGCGCTTGAACCTATCACGGTACGCTAAAAGCCGTGGCTTGGAAGGTTGCCAACTGACGGGATAACTCGGACCGCGTGGTCAGCCCAATGTGTTTTTTGTGTGGAGTGGCTGACTGGCGGACTGAGAGTCAGGTTGCAATGGCTCCTTCTTAATTTGGCCTTTATGGCACTCCCACTCGTGGGATCCGAGCCAGGTGTGGTGGCACGCCCAGGGGCGGCTCCGGCCGCGCCAGCCACCTGCGCACTCTCCCATCTCCGGTCTTCTTGACTCTGTCTTGACACTGGGCTCAGGAAGGGGAGGAGGAGAGAGTGCGGTAGCTGCAGCGTAAGGCTACTATCACTTAAAACTAATTCACGCGCAAGTCACCGTCCCTGCACCACCTGGTGTGCAGCATACGGTGGACCTCGTCGAAATCGACGGTCGAACTGCCATATCAACACTGTGACTGTGGGTATGCTACATCGAATTTGAGGGCTATGAAAGGCAAGAGATTCTAAGATATGACACTAAGAAAATTCTGCACGAGGTAAATATCAAATTTTCCCACAACAAATCTTTTATTCTTTAATGTGTATGATGATATTTTTCGGCGCGTGCATACATATTAGGATCTCTATGGCGACCCCGAACAAACGACGAGAAAGGGGGTGTGCTAGTGATCACAAATGAGCTCTGTGGTAATCTTAAACAATCGATACCCAGTGTTCGCAAGGCTTCACTTGCCGCGCAAAAGTGCCATTGTTGAATGCCAGCACGATTATTGGTGGAAACACGCAGGCCGTTATCGTACGCGGACGCAACCCCAAGTGCCAACAGCCAATAAGAAACTGATTTGACAAGTGGACGCGTCAGCCCCAACTGACCTATAAAGAATAGGAACCTTCATTGACCTTGAGATGCCGCAAAATAGACAATAAACCCAAACGTCGGAAACGTCAATCAGTAAACGTATTACAGCGATCCTTTGAGCATTTTCTGGCAAACTAATATTTCCTGGGACTGTGCATAACGAAAATCCAAAAGAAAATGCTGTTTGCACCTCAGAAGTGGGTGAACGTGGAAAGGAAATTCGAAGAGACCTGCGCTGATGGTGGTGATGATGAGAAACTGCAACTGAGGATTTTTTTAATTCTTTGCTGTGAAATTGACGGCAAAAAATGATAGTTGCCCATCCACCGTTTCTTTGTTAGAACACTTTCTACAACAGCCTGTGTTAGTTAGATTAGCCTCACAGACAGAGTTCGTATGTTGTCAGACGTGTTAGGAATTAACGTCAGGTGCTCATTGTCCGAGATATCGTTAATAACACTGAGAGATATGTGAACTCACCAGTATTTCCTCTTCTTTTGACTCGTGTGACTGGTCTACTGTGCTGAGTGGCTTATTTTCAAGCGCCTCTAAGCCTTCCGCCGCTGGCACCTACTCTGCTTCAGGACTCGTGTGATCACGGTTTTCGAGCGGCTGGAACACACGCACATGCAGGATCTGAAACAGCCAATCACAGACGCCCCAAACTTGCCATCACTCAGTCAACTGCAAACCGACTCTGGCTTACTCCATATGACGCTTATTGATTGAAGACTGCATAACCCTAGTCGACAGACGCACGCTCACGCGGGCTTATAGCCGGCCGTACGTCGAAGGGTCTGATCAGCACCGAGTTTCTGCACACATTGCATGACTTCTAATGGCATTCTTCCCCTTCTCCTCCAAAGGAGGACTGGATCATCAGTGTTCTGAGTACACTCAGTACTTAGGCGCTACAAGAATCCCCTCATGCGCAGGAGATTAATAATTGGGACTCACACTTTACACTTTCCCAAACCGTAAAATCCGCGAAGGCATTTAGACTGAAAAAGAGGGTTGACTTGCGAGTATGGACGAATGGAACATATATAAATTGGTATGAGTGTACTGGCTCGGAGACTCTTTGAGGGGTTCGAGATCGGACTCTGTCTGGCGGAAAATATCTTCAGGCTGTATGAACTCATGATCTTCCACGACTTACCTTAGTCAGCCGTAACCGGTAATCGTCAGTGCACCTCACAGACACCCGCTACTGAACATTTCAACGAGTATCGCGTAGGAATAAGATCTTTAATTGCATGCTGTCGAAGTACTTGGGAAAAGTGCTTCAAGGACTGATTTCATGCTTTTCGCAATGAAGGATAAGGGCTGTTGGGTGCTGTTGGTACTCGTGAACTTCACCGATCTACATATTTCAATCTGCACAATCAAGGTCGTTCCTGTTAACTAAGTACACGGACTGGTCAGTTGATAGGGTCTGTCAGACCGACAATAGAACAGCCCAAAGAAGTTAGGAGAATCGCTTTCCGGCTGACACGAAAACTGTGCTCTTCTACATTTTATACTTCTAGTTCATCAATAATACAAGCTAAAAGTCTGCCGTGGTTCTACTCCGGGCGCCTTTTGCAACGCTATGCCCCTCTCGCGTATTTGCACGCGCAGTCTGTTTCCTGACCAATCACGGCTTTCCAAACTGACCGATTCAGACGTGCTCTCGCTCAAGACGCTGCGACGCATGCCCCACTAACACTCGGCAAACCGGCTCTTGTGGCGCCGGACTTGTGCCCTCGTATGGCTGCCAAATTCTTGCGACCTCGTCGCCAATCTTTCTGCACAGCATACAACATCCTCCAAACTGACGTCCAAAAACTTCTCTTCTTTCCATTCAGGATCGAGCCTGAAAGTAATACTGACTGAGGAGTGGGGAAGCGACAGCACAGGGGTTTTGAGCCAATGTGTGTGTTTGGAGCACACACCTTCGCAAACGCCCTCTTGGACTCTAGTAGCAGGCAGAACACAGTTCAGTAGGAGAGTTTGAAATGCACCGGTTGAACTGTCACTGATGGTAATATTTTAGATTTTGTTCAGCATACAGTTAGTGGACGGAATCGAAACTGCTAGATCCTGACGGGTACTTGGAACAGAAAGAGAGCCGCTTCGGAAAAAAAGTTTAGTCTTAACTGTAAACACAAGTGAGATCTTACTCTCATCCAACTCACCGTATTTATTTGATCCGCTGGGGTTTCTGAAATATTTTAGTCTATCGCGTTCCAATTTGTGACGGGCGTTCCAGAAACTTCCGACCCGTGGCGTTGCTGTCATTGATTGGCCGATTCGTGCGTGAGAAGTTATCGTGGGCCAAATATCGATTGTTCGATCTGTCCCACGCGTGAGCAAAAATATCCCGCCTGACCATGAGCACTTGGTTTACGGGAATGCGCTTTTTGGCAGCGAATGAGGTGATCCAGTGTCACGTGGAAGTGGTGATAATTGACTTATCCGGATTACAAGATTAAGTACGACCAATTTCGCTTTGTCCATGAGCTTCCAGCTGAGCCTTCACAGGAGGTCACAAAGCGCGATGATAGAACCAGTAATAGAGTTATTGTTCTCAGAAATAGGGCAGACGGGGATGACCATGGCTGGTTTATCTACTGCCGATAACCAGTCCGACTCAACTCCCAGTTTTAACTCGGGTCCGGGTAGCTGCTGGCCAAAACTTCCAATCAAAGTAGTCACGGGGTCTCGTCCTGGCGGCTGAATATCTTGCTTACGAGAAAACCTCCTGAAGAGCGTATGAGTGGGTACCGCAGATGAGTAAATGCCAGCCTAATAAAAGCGTGTCGACGAGAATTAGTGTGATAACCACAGTGCTTCAGAGGTTATGAGCGTAAGGATCTAAATGGAGCACTGGGCTCATCTTCTCTCAGATACAAAAACATCTTCTCATCCTGCTCCTGAGAAGGGCATTTTCAACGTAAGGTGTTGACTAGGCCTGACTGCAGAGTTTTACCCTGATAGGCCGCAAAGGTTCGAATATAGACTACGAGGGGGAACTGTTCGATGGCGTACTGTTTCGCACATTTACTTCCAATCTGACAGGGACCTGGAGAAACAGCGTCGAAAATCTACATAATAAAGTGTGTTACCATTTTCGCAAAAAACTTCGTTTCTTCAAATAAAATATATACTGCAAAAAATGCCTAATTACCTAGTATTAATTTTTTCCATTGATTTTCAATACCTTTATGTATTCAGATATAGTTTATAGAAAAAAATATATATTCGCTCTTGTACAAATTAAGTAGCAGTTTGTATCTTCAACGTTCATACGTCAAGAAAGGGCGGTTTTTGGTTTTCAAAATGTTTAAAATATGAGATTTTTTAAGGTCGTGAAACATCGGGCAAGGATGCTTTGTATGGCCGCTTAAAAGGACATGGGAGTAGGAACGACCCACAGTACAGGTGACTTTGCGCCAAGTTCTAGGAGAATTAGGTTTAGGATTAAGGTGAGGGTAAGGCTTAATTTTGGGCTTAGGGTTAAAGTTGGAGTTAGGGTCAGAATTAGGCTAAGGGTGAAGGTTTGGGTTCGTGTAAACTTTAGGGTGTAGTTTTAGAGTATGGCTAGGATTCAGATTAAGGTTAAAAGGTTATTTTAATGGCAGGGATAGTAGAAGCATTAAGACACGGGAATATTTACCCTCTTTGAAACTGTTTTGCAAGGCCACATATTTCAGGTTGGGTGCGGTGGTTCCTATTCCCGTGTCCTGTTTAGGCGGCCATACAAGGCATCCTTACCACGCATCGAATCTGTCCATTTATTAATGCTCTTTGTTAAGTATTCATCTTGGTACACATCCATGGCAATTTTTTTTAACAAAATATGACGTCTTCCTAATAGTGTTAACTTCCTTAGGCACAGTGTATACAGCATGTAGTTTGGAATCCCTGAGTGTAAATGTAATCGTAGATTAGGGTCAAAACTATTCAGGAATTGAAAAAAGAGTTTTTAAACCGAAAAATACCTTTCATCAAATGGAAAATTTGAAGAGGACGTTTTTTTTCTACCGTTGGGTGGAAGAAATAATATTATAATGAATTTTTATGCAAGCTTTATTTAAATTTATATGGCCATTGAAAATCCTTGGTAGCAATTCATACTAATTAAGCAATCATTTTTTACAGTGGTTCATGTAGACAACTGAAAAGAAGCATGCTCACAAGGTGGCATTCTGATTTAACTGAAATATGCTATACAATGATTAGTATTTCAATTTTTACTTAGTTAAACTTTTGAAATCGAACACGAATTTCAGAATTTCGGTCAATGTTTCATGACCGTGCCCAATAAGTTCATTCATGTTTATCCTAGTATCGGTGACATGTGAGTAGACCCCTATTAAGAGTTTCTCATATTTCATGACTGAAGGACATTTGTGGTCAGTATTGCAGTCAGGGTGTCCACCAGCTTGCTAACACTCCTCTCTATCGCCTTCAGTCGGTCTTCCCTAAACGGGCCACGTGGTAGATGCGTTGGACCAACACGGGGGCCACATATTAGGGCACGGCAGGCGTTATTCGGGTTGCGCTCCGCTAACAAATGCCGAACATGGGAGGTGTGGTGGCACGCCTAGGGGCGGCTAGGACTTAGGGGACCCAGCCGCCAGCCACCTGCGTCCTCTCCCGCCTCCGGTCTTCTTGACTCTGTCTTGACACCAGGCTCAGGTGGGGGAGGAGGAGAGAGAGTGCGGTAGATGCTGCGCAAATCTACTATCACTTTAAACTAAATCACGCGCAAGTCACCGTCCCTGCTCCACCTTCCCATGGAGCATACGGTGGACATCGTCGGACTACGACGGTCGAACTGTCGGTCTTCTACAACGTCCTACTGGGATGAAATGGTCAAAATACATGATGACAACAAAGACGCATCGGATTGGTCACATAAACTGTGTCACGTTATTAGCCCCTCAAGGTACGGGCTGAAGGTGGCTGTAGACGCAGAAGTATGGCCTAGCAACGGAGTAAAGTAACGTAGGTCCCTTCACAAACCGTAGTGCCAGAGTTGGATAGGTAAAAGGAAAGTGAGAAAGGTAAAGGAATCCCGCACACCCTAAACAGATTGTTGGTTTTGACAGTTACTACAGCTAGCATTATCCACAAGTGCCAATTCTCGTAGTGGCTTGTGAAAGAGCTGCCCGCAGTGTTTAGATGTCTACCAATAGTGATAGTTACTGGTTGCCCGAGTGGCGTTGGTTTATTTTTCTGGGATACGTTTGCAATCGGCGTTTAAAACCACACTTGATCCAACTGATGTTCTGGCATTTTGCGACTAATTCAAATCCCATTTGAGAACAGATAGTTTATGTGCTTCCCCCCTCAACCACATGGGCAGTACAGGGAAATAGAATTGTTCCGTAATACTGGGGTTTTGTGCTCAATTTCCCCTGAAATTAGGGTTGGAGTTTAGATTAGGGTTACAGTTAAGGTTGTGCTTAGGGTTAATGTTAAGATTCTGACATGAGAATAGGTAATGTTCCCTAAATTTTTCGCAATGAAATCAGTATTACGGGGAGCCATAAGCCGATTCCTACCCTAATCCGAATTATCGTTAAGATATTATAGATTTCACCAGCGTCAGGAATGGTCCATTCTATTGTAAGCACAGTCACTGTATCCATTCGCCTGCCAGTACGAATGACAAGAAGGAAAGTCGACAAAATAACCCAATAAATTTATATTTAGGTGTAGGCGTGATGTCGATATGCGAGAGTCAAAAACGAGAAGTTTCCCAAAGTAAAAGTTAGGGAGCCAGCCTCAGTAGGACAGCCTTGGTGTAAGTCAGTTCCTGAGATCAGTGCCACAGTTGCTTTGCCACGCAGCCCTTACTGGTCTTGCATGGGCTGCGTGGCAAAGCAACTGTGGCACTGATCTCAGGAACTGACTTACACCAAGGCTGTCCTACTGAGGCTGGCTCCCTAACTTTTACTTTGGGAAACTTCTCGTTTTTGACTCTCGCATATCGACATCACGCCTACACCTAAATATAAATTTATTGGGTTATTTTGTCGACTTTCCTTCTTGTCATTCGTACTGGCAGGCGAATGGATACAGTGACTGTGCTTACAATAGAATGGACCATTCCTGACGCTGGTGAAATCTATAATATCTTAACGATAATTCGGATTAGGGTAGGAATCGGCTTATGGCTCCCCGTAATACTGATTTCATTGCGAAAAATTTAGGGAGCATTACCTATTCTCATGTCAGAATCTTAACATTAACCCTAAGCACAACCTTAACTGTAACCCTAATCTAAACTCCAACCCTAATTTCAGGGGAAATTGAGCACAAAACCCCAGTATTACGGAACAATTCTATTTCCCTGTACTGCCCATGTGGTTGAGGGGGGAAGCACATAAACTATCTGTTCTCAAATGGGATTTGAATTAGTCGCAAAAATGCCAGAACAGACTAGTGCCCAGTCTTGCAAGACTGGGCACTAGTCTCAGGAGGGCTCCTAACCAATCGATGTTTGCCTGCAGGCGACAAAGGCGCCTATACACGTTGGTGGCTAAGAATCTCAACTGCGGTCACGGACAGACACTTGCTAAAACAGACGGTTTGTGGCAACTGCTTAAAAAGCCTCATGTACGTTCTGTCTCGGTAGAAGCTTGTCCAACCCAACATGTCTTCCTTGACTTCTGATTTGGGAGCCTTCATGTTTTCGACTATTGGGAACTCGTGTCAACTATCCATCATACCTACTCCGACACCTTTGCTGCAGGTGTCAGCATCACTTCAACCAAGCAGAGAAGCATCCGTGGTGATCTTGTTTAGCGCGAGGTGTGGACGAGAGCCTGGGCCATGTTCGACTGTAGCCAATCCCTGAAGCTCAAAATGGCGGTCAGTGCTGCGGGGGGAGTTACAGGCGGCGCAAGCAGCCAACTGCGAGGGGAGAGGGGTTAATACTTTTGGGCACGCCGAGCAGCCCGCACCAGGAGCATCGATTGTGTGTGAGTGCAGATTGTACGACGGAATACACAGTATACGGCCTTACCCTGGAGCTGCGGTTCTAGGACACACGACAGTTCAACCGTCGATTTCGACGAGGTCCACCGTGTGCTCCACACGAGGGGTGCAGGGTACGGTGACTTGCGCGTGAATTAGTTTTAAGTGATAGTAGCCTTGCGCTGCAGCTACCGCACTCTCTCCTCCTCCCCCACCTGAGCCCGGTTTCACGACAGAATCAAGAAGACCGGAGATGGGAGAGGGTACAGGTGGCTGGCGCGGCCGGAGCCGCCCCTGGGTGTACCACCACACCTGGCTCGGATCCCACGGATTGGGAGTGCCCTAAAGGCCACATTAAGAAGGAGTCATTGCAGCCTGACTCTCAATCCGCCAGTCAGCCATTATACACAAAACACACATTGGGCTGACCACGTGGTCCGAGTTATCCCGTCAGTTGGCAACCTTCCAAGTCAAGGCTCTTAGAGCACCGTGATAGTTTCAAGCGCGTCAGATTGTTTATAGTGAGGAAAATGCGCTGAGCTGTTGACCTCACTCTCTCCCCCACCCCCACAAGCAGACCACCATCCGAGCCAGTCAGTCGTCTGATGTTGTCTAGGACACACACACACGCACACACACTATACTGCAGAGTATGGCATTTCTGGCATGCACCTCACCACTCAGATCGGATGCTGTTCTCCATGCCGGCCGGATTGAGGCAATTTTTTCCAAAGACCCATAGGGATTATCCGTCGTCTGTTAGCCAGCTCTCTCTCCCTCTCTCTCTCCTTGTCTACAACACATCATACTTACTGTAGTATTGCAAGGAGCGTTAAAAGATGGAATCAGTTTGTCAGAAAATTTGAGAAATTCAGTCGTATTGTTGCTGCTTTTAAACGTACTTTTAAACGCAGTCTCAGCAATCGATCAACGTCACTCGAACAGTTAGCAAGTAGCAACGGTGAGAGACCTTTAAACATC
This sequence comes from Schistocephalus solidus, assembly GCA_017591395.1. Lineage (NCBI taxonomy): Eukaryota > Metazoa > Platyhelminthes > Cestoda > Diphyllobothriidea > Diphyllobothriidae > Schistocephalus > Schistocephalus solidus. Next base: position 37,100 of record WEDG01000464.1, on the reverse strand, counting down.
GCCGACCGTATTGTTTTTGCAAAGCAGCGCCAGACTTGTTACGCGTTGGCAGATGCCTATTGGAGAACTCCATCAGCATTACGCATACCAACCAGAAGTACAGATACAGCAGCCAGGTTGGTGTGGGCTGCGAGAGATCCACCCTTGGCAGAGCGGTTACTTATGCCGCTTTAACAGGGCTGGCAGACTTTCAGACTGATGACCGTCAGGTGAAATCCTGACGACAAAAAAATTATTTCGGAAGCAAAACGAAAGTTTTCTTATGGGGTTGCAGGTGGAACCATACGCACGGCACAAGTACTAGCTAAGTCTAGACGCGCATGTTTCGCCGGTATTCTGCCGCTGTTTAACACAGCTTCGAGGGGCTCAGTTCATCAGTGGGTCCCCCAGCATTCCCTGTGCGGTTTCTGTCAGATACTCCAGTTTGAAAATTGCTGCTTGGTGTCGTTGCTATTATGTGTCGCAGAAAAAATTATTCCCTATGCAGGGCAATGACCGTAAATGTGTCCGTAGGACAACGCGTTGCCTGCCGAATGTGAAAAAAAGGAGTTGAGTTCATTCATTTATTTACAGAGAACACATGACTTGGTAAAAAATAGTTACTGTTACATTCTTTTTTTCCAACAAAATTCCCTATTTTAAGCGGGAAGCAACCCTGGATAGAAAGAATGTATGTGTGCAGAGAACACCCCAGGAAATTGGAAGCATCAGGTAAGGGGTGGTCGGGGATTGAGGTTAGATGAAAAGAATCCCAACGGCTAGATTTTCGTTCCTGATTCCTAAAACTTAGGATATCTTTTGCTAAAGGAGGTGGAGGGTGACTTTACTTCAAATGTGCCATTTTTAGAGTTGGCGAATCGACTCTGAGCAGATCGTTCGGGTTAAGCGTATTCACCCACGAGCAGAGTTGGTGGCTGCAGTGTCGAAAGTTTAGTTATATTCATTCTCGCACTTCATTTTCTAAGCCAGAAAATCGAGGGATATTAAAGTCTCAAAGGAGGCAGGTACAATGGCCTATCTAAATAAATGTTAACAGACTTTCTGAAATGTTTTTTTTTAATAAGAGAGGATTAGTAATCTGTGGTTGTAAAATTGAGTATCTTTCTTTCCAACCCTAGGCAAAAATCAAACTAGGTGAAAAAATGACTCCTTAATTATGATAAATCGTTCAAAGTTTTCGATGACCTCATAAATGGAAACATATTTCATGGAAAATATGTACAAAATACGACATAGTGCAATCATTTGATAGCAAAGTACACCTTCTTCAACCCTCATCCTCAAAGAAAGGGAATCGTTCGGTTTAACTAGATTATCATTATGAGGTCGTATAGGACTTTCAGATGGCCATATATACAGAATCGTATCTCTCCGTTCATTAAGGTTGCATATACGGTATACGACATGGAGCAAATCCACTATAACAGTTTATGATTTTTTCTCAATAGCATAGAGCAACGAATGATTTTTGTTGCACATGTACTGTGGATGTTCTCAAAACAAAGGCAATGGCAGATCAGGCTCATGATTATTTTTTTCTTTTATGAAACCTAAAATTACCCTTCCTAAAGAAGACCAAATTCGCTGCCAAGTGTGCAAAAAAGAGAATATTAATTTGCAGATTTTATACAAAAGATATGTAAACTTATAAGGGCCGGGAAAAAAATAAATGGAAAGTCTATGCTGTTAAGTGGTGGCCGTATCAGGCCTTGGTTAACGGACTAATAGAAGCACATTCAAACACCGGCATCCTGTCATCAGTTGGACATTTTGTTGGGATTATGCTGCGTGATACACAATATTCCAACACCATCCAGGCAATCCTTTCTAATCAGAAACATATTTCAGCATTTTGGTTAATCTTTCATGGAATAGGCCAGCTGCTGTATGCTGTAGATGGGTGACAAAGCTAACAGCATAAGCTTGTCTGGTGGAACACAGAGCCTCTGCATGCCACCTGGATGAACATGCAGTGAATGGCCAGAGCAGGAAAAAGTGCCTTGGAATAATATGTAACGCTTGAAAAAACAAAAGCAAACTGCAGCACAACATTGTCCTTGTTAAAACCACAAAGTCTCATTAGACACCCCAATATTAACTTATCGAAAGAAGAGGCGATTTCGGAAGCCATGGTTTAATTGTTCTGGGGTTTCAAAACAGACAGTTTTACCGGCAGAGGCGAATTTATACGGTACATCAGACTACGTAACGGGTAGAGGCCGTTCTTACGTGTCGCTAGTAACCAGCTAAATATCTTCAGTGTCGACGATGTGTCGCGGCTACTTTGGTCTTTCCTTCTCCTGCCGTACGCATCCATGGGGGTCGAGTTTTTCGAGCGTTGGAGATCATTCTCTGTGCCTGCATCAGCCTTGGTTGCCGTCGCCGGGCCGATAATTGCCCTCTCTCTTTCTCATGGTTTTTGGTTTCTCTGACCTCGCCCACGCGAACAGCAGCTGTGGTGGCCACATCTCAAATCGATTCTGACTCTGACGTGTTTACGCTGTCGAGGTCGACAACTTCAAGTTTCTCGAATGAGAAGGTCAGAAAGAAAATCCAATGGACAAGTGCTTACTGAGACACGAAGTTTACAGGCAGCACCAAAGGCGGCCAATCTGTGCAGTCAGAAATATTGATTGACGTGACGGCGTTGGCGGGGCTTGTAACATGTGCGTATGCAGTGCCTGACAGGTGAAGACGACATGAGTCAGGGGCGATAAGGACGAACACGAGAGTGGGCTTCAGTACGTCTGTGTCTAGATTTTGTTATTACGTTCGTTATGCTGTATTTGTCGTGATGCGTAGGCCGCGGGGGGGGGGGGGGGATGCGGGAGGCTAGACCTCTGTACCAGACTCAGATCGTTCTCCTGCATACACGGTTACTCTTTCGATCAAAAAATTCAACAGCTCCGAATGCGGTCAATTTCCGAGAATTCGTACATGTAAAACAATGCATCCAGCCTCATCAAACCTTCTGTATGTTCAGTTAATTGGGTCCGTCTCTCCGAAGTTGCTTTTCAAATCATGTTTAGTGTATCCCAAGATAAATGAACTCGGCTGCACAAAAATTCGATCGGCAACCGTAGTGCAGTTCCAAAGGTCAGCGGTAAAAAAAAAACACCGGAGCATTGACAGCTAGGCGGCTTATTCTCAAGAGGGGCCATCGCCTATGTACTAGCTCACGGCAGACAAAAGATAAGGCGCAACATCCTTTCAAAACCTTTCATCCTTCAGATAAGTGTAAAGTGTTCATCGGAACTGGGTTATTTTGTCACTGACGTTTCGGAGCACGTGGCCGGCTATCCATTTGTCAAAGCGTCTACTGCTAATACCGAGCATGGTTTTGAATGACAGGCTGAACTTGTCGGGAGTGCTTCTAAGGCGAGAGAAGTCACAGTCCGCAGGGTTTGAAGACAAGCACCTACCTTACGCACTAAGTTAATGCGCAGTGAGGACTAAACGAAAGGAGCTGCACAATTTTGTGTCTTTATGGCCGAATCTATGCCGTGACTGCCTCTTCAAGTACGCGAGATGGACAGCCAGACTGCTGAGCTCATAGAGACACCAGTAGAAACCGGTGGTGCTGACTGGTTGTCTCAAATAGCTGACCAAAACCCGTAGTCGGGCAAGGGGAAAATGAAGCGGGCTGTAAGAAAGTCACTTTATGAGCAGTTTGAGACCTCGACCGCAAGTGACGGGATATTAACCGGCCATACACCTAACACGCGTTACCCTCTCACCAGTAGACAGCACCACGCCATGATCCTATAGGGCTGTATGGTGCCATCAGGCGCTGAGAAACCACGGAGCAACTGCTTTGTTATCATTCCGTCTTGGATACGACGGGGAAATTATCTAGGGGTTCGAAAGTTCACATAAAGACAAAGACTGCTACCATGATCAACTTCCCTCCTATTGTTTTTTTTTCATGCACGCAATGCCATCCAGATTTTAGGGAGAACTTTCTTAAACTCGAGTGCATTTAAAATAATAGAGCACTCTACTGAAAAACAATTAGGCACCCTCAAGCATTGAGCAGCGCGTCGTAGGTTGGCGTAGTTGCAGCAATAGAAAGCACAAGATGCAACAGCTTAAGCTGCGTGTATTGTCGGTAATATCATGCTGCGTATATCCCTAGCCCTGTGCGGCTGCTAGCGAGAATAGAGACTGATCCTCAAGGCAGAATGGGACGAGCGAGTCCTGTAACCGATCGGTGAGCGTCCATCTACCAATATTTTGGCTTTACTCCATACATATATGAACAATTTCGTCCCCAGAAAACAAAAAAATTAACTGAAATTTACAACGTAAATAGATTCCAATATAGACTTATTTTTAAATTTTTGTTTAAAGCAATTCCAGTATAGGGCACGCTTTGTAGTAATTGAACATTAAGTATCTACCAGCATGTAGAATTTACCTGAGAGAATGTAAAATGTTCCAGAGTAATCTTGACGGGATCACTTTTGCACACCCTGAATTCGCGTTCTGAGAACCTGCGTTCAGTTCATCGTTATGGGTTTCAAAGCTCCCAGTAGTTATCTAGTCAGGAATCCTCCCTGGTAGAAAACTTTTAGAATTGTATGGGCTTCTGCCATGACCCCATATTGAAGTTTTCTGCCGCTTTTCACCAGCTTTTGAACTCGACACCCCAGTAGCACTGATTTCTTATAAAATGGCATACAGAAATGACTGCTTGTTCCGTCCTTATTGCAGAAGGACATACGGCGATCTATTTTACCCTTATCCATATTAAACCTGTAACCGAAAATAAAGTATCTTAGAGCAGCGCGCAAGTAAAATCAAAATGAAAATCAAAGCTGGGTTTTGTACGGTAGCATTAAAAAATAATCAAGAATAGCCGAGGCACAAACCCCAACAGCGGATACCTGTACAGGAAAAAATGAGACAGCCGAACTCAACACCTGACTCCAGACAGTAAAACGTGCGTTCGCAGGAGTGATTCACAGGTGTGTGAAGGAACGATTTCAAGCAAAAGATCTGACCCTTAGTTTCAGGATCAAAGTCAAGAACTGACCAAACGAAGTTCAGTTCAGGCGAGTACGAGTACGAGTCAAACAAAGTATTTAGGGAACAACATGCACACAATTCCGATAAATGTTCACTGAAAATAGATGTGAAGAATTTCTACGCTTGTTCGCCAGAAGATAACAAAACTTTTAAGGCAAAATGAAAATGCCCTCTTCCATCAGGCACCCAGATCCAATCGCCGAACAGCAATCCTTTGTGACTTTGAATGTTCCCGTTCACAATTCAAGGGATGTGCGTTCGTGGCTCAGTTTGCAGTGGCCAAATCAGACTACTTAAAGTCTCGATCCAGATGATTTGGGGTTGGGATGCGGCAGGCCGAAGACGGTGACAAGCAAACCGAAAATGGGCGTTCCAGGCGCCCTTTTGCCTGTCATTAATTTTCATCAATGTCTGTCTGGTAGGTAGTTAGAAAATCAGTTTCTGTTAGCCATCGGCAGAAATGAACTAATGAAAGCGTTCAACTCCCTCTGTCACGTATAATGTACCGTAAAAATTCTTCGGATGGCCGCTTTACGGATCAGCCCAAATGCCCTGCGCGTGCTGATTTCGCAATCAATCCCGACAGGATTGAAGCTCAACCCAGTCAGGCAAGTAAGTCAGAAGTCCAGCAGACAGACTAACCACTCAAGGACCCTAGCTGATTGGTCTGCTTCCACTCTGATCTTGGGCATTCTCGCTTTATATTCGCTATTAGAATATACCAATACACTTCTCTTCTTCCAACCGTGCTGCTGAGTTCTGATGTGGGTATCCAATTGAGGCTTACCACAATTTCATGACACAAATGTTCTCAAATGCAAATTATTGGAGTCAGAGATGAGTGGATGGCCATTTATTTGAGACTGGGTAAGCGACTGACAGCATGCATTGATTGAGGTGTCACTTCAAGTGTGAGTGGGCTGGTGAACGTCAAACCTGCGTGCCAAGTCGAGCTAAGCGTTGCACGCTTGCAATTCCGTGTGTGTAGGGTGGACTGAGAGGGGAGTACGAGGCAGCGTTTAACAGCCCTATTAGAATACATTAGCGCAATTCCTATCACCACAAAGCATGCATTGTGCGTGCAGAAAAAACGGCAGGAATAATCCTTTACTACTTGGCCTACCAGTTGCAGTAGAACGTACAGAATAAGTGGCTTGCAGCACAAACCCTACTGTACAGAAAAGCCTTTCGATCCTAAAAGGCAGGGAACGCTTATATGGCCTCCTTTTTCCCCCACTCTTCGATAGAACACGGATAAACGAACCACCCCTGATTCAGCGGACTTCGTGCTGAATTCGAAGGAAATTAGGGTTAGGTTAAGGTTGGGGGTAGGGTTAAGATTGAGATTACAGTTAAAGTTTGTGATAGGGTTAGGGCGTATTTACTCTTCCTGGTACTTTGGCAATAATGCCCACAGTAACTGGGGTCATTTCAATTTCCTGTTGGAGTGGGAATTCCGACAAAACAAAATGGTTAAGATTAAACGCAGAGATCCACTTCGCATTTGGGCTGGGTGCAGTACCTTCCGCAAACGCTTGGCTCAGCTGTCATTTTTCCAAGGCCCTCATCTTGTGTGTTCTTACCCAGGGTGCTTCGCTAAAGTAGATAAATCGAGGTGCTTCTAGACAATACAGAGTCAGTTCTTCTCTACTCTTATGTGTATAGAGTCAGAAAGCAAGGTACCGAGACGCTAACACAGCGCGCATGTCCAGTGCGGTTCTTATGGCATCCAAAACCCCGTAGCCAAAGTTGAAAAATGTAGCCAGACAGAAAAGGCAGTGTTTTCTACTGGGGCACATAGTCTGCAAGCAACTGGCTTTTGAAATGACCCAAAAAGGTGTGGCTGAACTGCTGCATAGGACCGTAACGAGGACGACACAGGCTCATCGTATATGGTAGATGAACGGTGTGTGTATGCGTTAGCCCTTGACCTATGAATCCTGGTGTGTGCGTTATGAGGGCCAGGCGTGCTGTGGCGCGCGAAGACGGGTACGCCGACCCGTCAGCCAATGCGCCCACTCCCACATCAGACAACTGACCGGCTCGGACAGTGGTCTGATTTTAGGGGTGGGAGAGAGAGTGAGGTCAACAGCTCAGTGCATTTTCCTCACTATAAGCAATCTGACGCGCTTGAAACTATCACGGTGCGCTTAAAGCCGTGGCTTGGAAGGTTGCCAACTGACGGGATAACTCGGACCGCGTGGTCAGCCCAATGTGTGTTTTGTGTGGAGTGGCTGACTGGCGGACTGAGAGTCAGGCTGCAATGGCTCCTTCTTTATGTGGCCTTTAGGGCACTCCCAATCCGTGGGATCCGAGCCAGGTGTGGTGGTACACCCAGGGGCGGCTCCGACCGCGCCAGCCACCTGTACCCTCTCCCATCTCCGGTTTTCTTGACTTTGTCGTGACACCGGGCTCAGGTGGGGGAGAGAGAGAGTGCGGTAGCTGCAGCGCAAGGCTACTATCACTTAAAACTAATTCACGCGCAAGTCACCGTCCCTGCACCACCTGGTGTGGAGCATACGGTGGACTTCGTCGAAATCGACGGTCGAACTCTCATGCCATATCCGCATGCATACACTTTGGAGAGTGAATTAGCGTCCGGTCAGCCCAAGCATCTGGTTTCATTCTCAGACAGTTTGACCTGGTTTTGCCAATGTCGCTTACTTGAGGGAGGATTGGGAGATCGATCAGACCCAAAGTAAGCACTTTGTTCTCCCGCTAGTTTTCCAGTTTTGCTTAGAAAGTATTTGCTGATTTTAAAACGTATCATCCGAATGCTTTCTTCTGCTCCTTATATGTATTTAATTGAGATGCTAATAAAATAACACCTCACAATGGTCAAGCAATACGTTGATCGAATTCTTAATGATGTTGCCCATCCCCTACACTGTGACTTAATTGCCGCGAAGTCTTTCCATCCCAAGCATAGACATTTTATTTGCTATATATCGGTATATCATCGATATTTATCCCCATTTTAGCATGCTACCTTGCGTGTAAAGAGACAGCAATACAGAAACGGAGGTTGGAACTGTCGCCCACATAGATGTCTATTTTTAACCTTTTTATTTCTGTGTAATCTGTTAATTTATTCTATGGTCGCAGTGAATGAAGGCTTTGTTTTATAACTATACTTTTGGTTTATAAGCCAGTAGATCAATTGGCAGCTTTATTTATGCAGATTTTCTCGTAAGCTTTTTAGTTTAAGATCGATAACAAAATTAAGTAGGTTTTGCGCATAATCTTGCATCCTATCACACCAGTGCTTGTTGAGACCAATGGGTAAGCTGCAGTGAGGTTTGGGTTAGTGTTGAGTGGAATTTTAGTGTTTGAGTTACGCTTAGGGTTGACATTAAGGCTACGGTTTAGGGTTTGGTCACGGGAATATTTAACCATCCTAGAATTATGCCCAGGGCCTTAAAAATCCTCCTTACCAGCAGCCACGCATGATTGAGTCCATCTCGCCAGATAATGTAATAGCCCTTTAACTGGACACTTGATGAAAGCTGGACCCCTTTAAGGAGTTTAAAATGACGTAATGCCCCCGTAGGGACCCAACGAATTGCACGTACTTCCGAGGAGCAGCATCGCAGTTTCGTTAGACGAATTGAAGTATGAAGCAGCATTGGAACGGCTTGTTTCATCGATCAAATACCACCCAGACGAGAGAGGCACCAGGAGTGAACGGGAACGTTGACGGATTGCCTACGAAATAACCTTCTCCTAGTTTTGAACGAGACGGTACAAACGATAGAGGGTGAAACCGAAGGCAGCCAGCTGCTGAGGTCAGTCCGCAGAAAAAAAAACTGGCAAGAACGTGTCGTTTCAGCCCAGTGTTCTCTGGAGGCTGGAATTTTCGGTTGACTGCGGTGCGACGCGGTAGATGGTTGAAGTTCATTCATGCCCGGGTGTGGCTCCAACGACTTCTTTCCCTTATCGATGCATCTTCAATATTTCAACTGTCCTTAGTGAAGGCTGGCCCAGAACGTAAGGCATATATCTCAAATGTTGTAGCAGGGGTAGAGTAGGATGACGACGAACAAGACCAAACAAAGCTGGAATGCCGACTTACGGCTCATTTGCTAAGGGCAATGTTTTAGCCAGCTGGTTAGTGAGCCGCTTGAACGCGAGTTCAGGGCGTAAATTATGCAGCCACACGTTCATCTAGTGCCCGACTGCAGACTTTCGGTTCCGCATCTGCATGCGGGGATATTCTAGTCTACAGCTTTCTGATTGCTAACGGCTTGCAAGTCTTGTGGCTAGTAGCGAAGTGTTTAAATAAGATCACAACCACGAAGCTCATGTGTGTGTGCGCGTGGGGTGTAGGGGGTAGTATTTAGGGGTATCAAAACAAATATAGCATTTAGTCGCTCCATTTTTCTCGTAAATGTGGTGAATGCTCCTGTGGCTGCCTCTAACTGGTACCTAACTCTCACCTTTGGCTCATCGTAGCTGGGCTAATCCAACCGGCCACATCCCGGGGAACCGTCACGACCGACGGGCTAAACCATATGAGGGTCTCCGGTGCTGTGTGTGCCTCCACACCCGGTATGTCTGACTCCTGAACTTCCCAGCTCCCCTCACTCAAAAGTCTGCAGCCGGCCGCAGATCACGGAAAACACGGTCGTAAAACTCAAACAAGCCATAAAACCCCCGTCCCCACCCCCCGCGCCATGCTCTACGGGCTGCTCGAGTGAGTCCGCTCACACTAGCAGCCTGGAATGTCCGATCCCTTTCAGACAAACTGAGGAGCGACCTGCCGGAACGGAGAACGGCGCTAGTCGCTCCGGAACTGGCCCGCTAAAAGGTGGACATTGCTGCTCTGAGCGAGAATCGATTCTCAGAGCAGGGTAAGCTGGAGGAGGTGAGTGCCGACAATAACTTATTCTGGAGCGGCCACTCAAAGTCAGAGCGACGCGATGCTGGTGTCACCTTTGCCATCCGAAACTACATCGTCGGACGTCTGCCATGTCTGCCACAGGGCATCAATGACCGCCTGATGAGCATCCGCCTACCTCTTCAGGGAGACAAGTTCGCCACCATCATAAGCACCTACACCCACCCCACCCCCAATGACGAGCTCTGATGCGACGAAGAACTAATTCTACGAGGACCTGCACGCCCTCCTAGCTACTGTGCCGAAGGCGGAAAAGTTGCTTGTGCTTGGCGACTTGAACGCCCGCGTTGGAACAGAACCCATTGCCTGGCAGGGAGTGCTGGGTCCCCACGGTCTCGGCGGCTGTAACGATAACGGCCTTCTTCTGCGAACAAGTGTGGAACACCGTTTACTGCGGACAATACCTTCTTCCGCCTTCCGACGCAGGAGAAGGTCACGTGGATACACCCTCGGTCATGGTGCTGGCAGCTGCCGCACTATGTTCTCACCCAGAGGCGAGATCGACAGGACGTGCTGGTGACCAAGGCGCTCCGCGATGCCGATGATTGGACGGATCCCCGTCTCGTCATCTCCAAGATGAGGCTCCGACTTCAACTGTGATGAAGGTCCCAAGTAAAGCAACTGCCAGGTTATTTGGCAAACATACGCGTGCTTTCGATAAATTTTAATGGGGTCAGTACATTTATGTGGGAACGGAGTACAAGCTAAAACATACGATCAATAATGTTCGTCTCGTCATACAAGTGAGTCGTGTGAATAGGGGGTGGGGTTGATTGGCGGTAAGAGACAACTGGTTAAGCGGCAGTGAGGGTTTGATGGAGTCGCTCTGGTGGGGAGAGGGGCGAAGAGGAGACGGCGTGGAGTGCATGTAATTAAGCCGTCGTTGGCCATGCTAAGTGCGGAGCTTGTAGCAGGTTCTTTTGTGCGCAAAAAACCGGTTTTCTCAACCGGATGGCGGTGGCTTCTGTTGTTGCCAGCAGCCGCTGACCTCCCAGGGGTAGTTTTAGACACCCGGAATCGACGAGGTGTGCGAGAATAGCGCTGTTTATGCTTTATAACCTCGCCTTTTCTCAGCCATACCGGGAGGTGTTCTCTTATTCTTTTGGATAGGTGCCGACTCGTGCGACCAATATAACCTGTTCCATAGGAGCAAGTGAATGAGATGCACGTAGAAGTGGTCTGAGCCAGCAAACTATCCTTATTTTCTCCGTGTAAAACTGGGTTGGTAGAGAATAGTGTCCGAATTCTCGCCGCTGAGAAGGTTTGTGCGACGGCTTGGTCAAGGCATCTTTTCAGGTCACTTTTCGCATCCCCTTGCATGTGTGCTCTGAGCCTGAGAATATCAAGGGGCGATCAGCACCGTGGGTTGGAAGGTTGCCAACTGACAATTAAACTCAGACCTCACAGTCAGTCCAATGTGTATTGTACAGTGGTTGACTGGTGGCCTGCGAATCAAGCTGCGATGGCGCTTTCTTAACGTGAACTCTGGCACTCTCACACATGTGAGCCTTTCAACCCCCTGTTGGGTGAAATCCTGCTGTTTGTGTTTGGGGGGCCATGTTTTGTACGTAGTACGCGTAGATGAGATCACTGGCAGCTGCGCCCACTTCCGCATCGGGCAACTGACCGGCTCAGACGGTGGTCTGAGTGGGGGGATGGGGACAGAGTGAGGTCGAGAGCTCAGCGCATTTTCCTCACTATAAACAATCTGACGTGCTTGAAACTAGCACGGTGCGCTAAAAGCCGTGGCTTGGAAGGTTGCCAACTTGCTGAATAATTCGGACCACGTGGTCAGCCCCGTGCGTGTTTTGTATGGAGTGGCTGACTGGCGCATAGAAAATCAGTCTGCAATGGTTCCTTCTTAATGTGGATTTATGGCACACCCACTCGGTGGGATCCGAGACAGGTGTGGTGGCACGCTCAGTCCGCGCCAGCCACAAGCACCCTCTCCTGTCTCCGGTGGGAAAGGAAAGAGGGTGGTAGATGCAGCGCAAGTCTACTATCACTTAAAACTAATCTACACGCAAGTTACCATCCCTGCACCTTCCTGCTGTGGAGCATATGGTGGACATTGACGGATTACAACGGTCGAACTCTCGTGTGCAATACAGAGGATGGGTCGGTACATTCACCGACAAATTGAAGCAAACCGGGAGTTCGAGCTTTGGTGATAGTTTTTTTCAGGAAGCAAAATCCGTTGGAAGTGAGCAGATCGCAACAGGATGCGCACCTCCTCACATGTAGGTCTCCCCTTTGACAAAAACGTGTGCCTAAACGCTCCAGTGCGATAATCCCACCCCTCCTTATTCATTTCGTCTGATAACGGGTTGGTGTAACAAGCTTGAAAACGCGGAGCGCAACACAATTTTTCTCCAAAAAAATTCGACCAAAATTATGAAATGCGTTTTCAATAAGGAAGGATTACTTACTAATATTGACTAGCTTGCAGCATAATTTCAAGCTATTTCAGTGAAACACGGACACCGGCTTTTGAATGCGTTTCTTAACGGCCGACCACAATAGCTACTCTCGGAAAAATGACAACTTCAGTATTATGGACTTATTTAATCGATTTTCGATACCCTTATAAGTTCATATGAACTTTACAGAAAACCTGCTCAAAAATATCATCGCATTTATCCATTCGGTAGTAAATCATGCCTACTTCAAATGTTATAAAAAAGAGAGGGTAACTTCCAGTTTGTAATTTTGAGATTATTTAAGACTCACCCATTCAAAAAGCCTCAAAGATGCCTATTGGAGTAGACATGTAGTAAAATCCCCGAGGTTTCTGACGCCTGCCGACAAGTTGTCAGTCTTTGGAGACCGGAGAATTGTAGTAATTAACCTCTCCTCCCCTCATTTTAAAAAAAGGCGTTCGTAGAGCTACAGGCCAACCCTAACGGATACATGTCACTAATAAAGATAAGAGGCCGAAGCGAAAACTCTGGTCTAAGTTCAGAGATTCAAGCCTTTAAGAAGTAAAGTTTGGCCAATGTACGTTTTTGATTATCCATCAGCATCTGATTTACTTGCAGTTGACAGCTAGTCGCAGTATACTTGACCTTATGCCAAAAAAGACTTCACGATTGTGGAGACGGTTGCTGACCTTAACGCTCCATCAGCCGAAGGCAACAGTCCATTCGCTGACAGACATCAAAGGTCAAGCCAGTGCGACAAACCTTCCTCTGTACAAAGGCTGCAGGATATGATAGGCAGAGGTGAGCACCTTAACCCATATACCATCACGTTGGCCTACCCTCTGTTGAGACTAAGTATAGATTCTCCCATATTCAGGGTCTTGATGACAGCAAAAAATAGACTTGAGAAATCTGTCCGCGACGTCACTTTCCCTCTTCTACAAGCTCATGAATTACCGAACTGCTATAAAACCAGGTTACTCCGTACTTTAAAGCACAAAATCCTATCATCATACTGCAGAAGGACATTAAGGAGCGCTTGCTAAATAAAGCAATTAATGGCAAATGAACAAAGCCGACCAGCACAAAGGAGACTGTCTTGTCTCCCGGCTGCTGGCGTGGTTCGAGAATGCGCTCCAAAGCAGAACAGGACGAGTGAGTTCCGTTAGTGTTTGTCAACGAAAGCAATTAATGGTAAATGGGTGCCGCGCAAAGGGAACAAATACCTCCTGCCCCAATGGAATTGCGGACTAAAGTAGACTCTGGCGGCAAGCAGGGAAATGAATCGCTATAATCCCTGCAAACAGTAGAAGGTTTAGTCGGGAGGCTGCGTAAGCGCTGCATAAACGATAAATTGGAAATAATTCAAAAGACAACTTGGCGAGCATACGCGCTGCCACTGGGTCAACGTCTACTAGCAGCAGCAGAAGCGACTGCCATTAGGTTGAAGAAGCCGGTCTTGTGCGCACAAAAGAACCTCGTACAAGCTCCGCGCTTAGCTTGGCCAACGGCCGCTTAACTGCATGTATCCCCCGCGCCATCTCTGTCCTCCCCCTTCTCCTAGAACGGCTCTACCAAACACTTACTGCCGCCTATAAAATTGTCTCTTATCACCCTTTCCCCTATGCACGTTCCTCAGATAACCCACACAAATTGACGAACATTATCGATTTCATGTTTTAAATTTCTACTGCGTTTCAACGTTTCTCTATAACTGTACTCGCCTGAAGAGAAGTTATCGAAAGCAGCGCGTATGCTCGCCAAGTTGTCTTTTGAATCATTTAATGGGAATTTTTCGCAACTTTAAATTGGAAATGGTTGCACGTACAACGCGGTGTCCCACTACATAGCGAAATGCATATTACAGCTCTGACGGACAGAACTGCCGAAATTTCCTGTAAAACTAGCGCGTAAGTACAGAGGAATGAAAGGCGCCGCCTGGATGCGTAATATCGGCAGGAACCTTGGCTGCTTCCTTCTGTACGCGAAGAAATCATATGTGAGAAGGTTAATGCACTGAAGTCGCGTCTCATCGAGTGCCCTCGTCGAAGTAGCCCTACCTTGTTGGGTAACTTAAAGTTGGTGTAGCCAGCGACGCGATATGATTTCAGTGGGCCAATGACAGGGGTACACCGAACTCCTAAACCTGACGACTTTTCAACAAAGGAGAGAGGACGTTTCCGATGAAACCGCGGGGCAGACATCTACTTCGGGTTGCGGTAAGATACAGGAATAGGAACCCCTCGCTCACGTGGCACAGGTGCACCTGCGCTGAACTCCATCAAGGGCAACTATTGGCGTGGTCTAACACTAACCCTAATCCCCCAGGAATTTAGCGCAAGGCCATATGCATTTCAGAGGGGGTAGGGTCGCCTATTGACGCGTTCTGACCCATCAGGTATAACGTAACTAGCAGCCCTGTTACACACTATGGAGATAGGTGATAATAGATGCAACTGGCCTCCCCTGGCGTGACCCGGCATTCGTGGAACGTCATACCATTACAACACAAGGCCGGTGGATGTAGGTGTTAACCTCCTAAGTCGGGTATGAGCAATAGAGCAGTCATTTTGTTGCTTCGGGCCACCCAGAACGAAAACCAAAACTTACAGGAAGGCGACTATTGAGTACGATAGTGCTCGTTTAACGGTTGAATGAAGTCTGTCCATCTCCATCTTTTTGTCCGCTGTAATTAGAAGATGGACAGGAGCGAGAAAAGAGACCTTTTTTAAAAACATTAACATAAGAGCATACGCTGTCTAGAAAAAAGTAGTCTGCCACGAAGGCAAAAATCTATGAAATAATACCGAGACGCACACACGCACGCATACATACATACGCCAAAAGCACACGCACGCACACAGAGACAACTGTGGTTTGTAGCGTACAAGTTCAAAAATCAACGTAGTGAAAGAGGTGCTGAGCGCAGAAAGGGGTGGGTGTAATTCGGAATAGTCCTTTTTTACCCCGCCGTCAGGTCACGCAAAAAACAGGTGAGATGGGAGGAGGATGGGGGAGTGGAGGAGAGAGCAGAAGGAACAATCAACATAAAAGTCAGAAATCAGAGCAGATCGACAGCGGATGTGGCAACGACAATATGAGGCATTATTGTGCGCAGACGATGGTCTGCTTTGTGTGAAACTGAATAATTTGAGAAAAGGCGCGTCAACGTGCGTAAGCCACGTGGGGGAGCGAGACCTAGGAGTGAATAAAGTAACCTGCTCGGGGGGTGGGAGAGCAGAAGGCTGCTCAGGCAAATTCGCTTTTTGGGACTCAATACAACGAAGGCAATAAACGTGCGCCAAGTTGGGGTCACACGAGGCGGGAGTAGCAACACACAAACACACACACACACAGGCATACAGACCACAGCCAAAAACACTGCGGTAAAAGTAGCCGCAGCAGCAGCAGATGGATGGAATTGCAGATCTTCTCTCTTCCCCCGCCCTCTCTACCTCCCTACCCGGGCCGACTGCCGTCACGGATCCGAAAGACGTTCTGAGCGTGTGGGATCGACGCCCTCCTACTGGAGGCCAAAGCCCTCTGTTTCATCAATGGCCAAAGTGACCTTATCCACAAGTTGTTCATAGGACTTGTAAGGTGGCAGGTCGAGACGATTGAAGCAGGTGTGGCTCAGGGGCAGAGACGTCTCCTTTCCGCTTCGTTTAATGGTGAAAGGTTGTGGTCCATTGCTGCCTGTTAGGCGGAGACAAAACAGGCAGTGAGGAGAGTGTTGGGGACAACAAGAGTAAGGAGACAACATCGAACACAAAACGCGAGTTTTCTCTAATAAAACAGCTTTGTTTGTACTTACACAACAACAAAAACTTCGAGTAGATCAGCGTTAGTAGTCAGATAACATTAACGTGAGAGAAGGCTAAACATTGCTGAAAGAGGAGAGGTTGGGAAATCGTGTGAAATTGGCAGAGGGGGGGGAATGAACGGAATGTTAAGAATCGCAGGACACTGGTGTGGAAATAGACAGGTTAGATGAGGTTGAGAGCTGCGTTACAGGCGAAGGTCGAGAGGATCGTCTGATGGTGTGACTTGTAGCAATCGATAACGTGTTGGAAGCCCATTTTAGTTCTGGAAGGGTCAAGTATTTTCAACTGAAAACAGGATTATCTAAGAGTATCTTAACTGTTTCCGCCGTTGGTCAGCAGCACCAATTCCGCAGTGCTCAGCATTCCCCTCTTTTTCTCTCCCCTCAACCGGTCACTGTCGCATGAATAAAATCGACACATTTCTGACAAAGACCAGAAAGACTGGAATGGCCATTTCTGGCATATACGTCATCAGCCAGCCATATTCCTGATCGAAAGCGACAAGATATCGAGCCCATGACACAATGAGTTAAAGCGTTGGACTTTTAATCAACAGGTTGCGGGTTCGAGCCTCGGGTGGTGCACCACCTGGGGTTCAGTATGGCTGGCTGATGACGGCTAATGAGCCCAAAATGACCATTCCAGACTCCCTGTCTTTGTCCGCATTGCTAATATACCGTTACTACTACTAGCCGCTGTGCGGCTACTGGCGGGGCTCGAGAGTGAGAGCCTAAGCAGAAAAGGACGAGAGAGTCCCCAACTGATCGGTGAACGCCCAGTCAACAGTACAAAAAGCTCGCTGTCCCTTGCCCCCCCTCTCCCACCATCAGTGCACGACCCTGTCGCATATTAACGGAATAGGCCTGACGATGATTAACTGAATAGGTACGCTCGCTTAAATGCACTTTTCCTAATTTTAATGAAGCATTTTGAGGACCTGAAATCACAGAGGGGATTCAGCTGCAGCTGACTCCTTAGTGGTGACCTTGAGGGGCTACCGATGCTAATCGCCGCGAAGATCTCAGCGTCAATAACCACACAATAATGGGAGCACGCGCTGCCTGTTGACGATCAAGGCGTCAATTGAGCCCGAGTCAAATGGTTAGACACCAATTCCAATTGACTCCCGGAGCGCCGTATCGGAGCATACGGAATTCGTGAACCAGTTGAAGTTGGTTCACACCAGTATCATGATCCTGGCTGATCACACTGACGTAACGAGAGCGATAGAGCCGATAATGAAGGGCACAGAGAAAAAACCAAATAGATGATATGCACTGCCATCCCAATTAAACTTAACTCGTTCCGGGAGTCTGGCTACTTCCAAGGCACGGTGAACTGTTGGGTTCGAGCCCGGTTTTTTTGATTGGGAGACAACCTTTTCTGAACGTGGATTTAGGCGGCAACAACAGTAATGAAGGATAACGCGGGGATAGTAGCGTCATGGTGCAATAATGAAGTAAACAAGATAGAGAAGGTGCTTCTGAGATCAGTGGCTTGGAAACCTGAAGGCAGCAGACCGCAGCAGTCAGCGTGCTCCTTCTGGTTGAGGTCGCAAGGACAAAAATGAATGGGGGTGCGGGGGGGGGTGGGAGAGAGTGCAGGGGCAGAACGGAGGAGGGATTGGGAGCGGGGAGAGACGCAGGAGCCCGCCAAAAAGCAAACATACCCATCAACTCCTTAAAGCCCCCAACGGGCAGACGGCATGTGCCTGTGACGAATTGCAGCAATCGGACACGCTTCTCTGGAGATAGGCTTCGGACAAACTGAAAAGGCAAAAAAAAGAAAAAAAATGAAGACAAGACCCTAGAAAATGCATGGGATTCCACGCAGCCTGTACCGGTTGCATGGGTTCCTTCTAAGAACTGCCCAAACTGCAACGTAGACTAAAGAAATCCTAAGCAATCCAACTGGTTTCTCCCCCAGGAATTTCGACTGACAGCAGGCGGGAGCATCGACCCAGCATGGTCACCGGGCACATAAACCTTGGAGCAAGCAAACTAAACGGGAGCGGGAAATAGTCAGGGTTTCAATGGCTTCAACTGACCATCCACCAACACATGTCTGCGCCGCGCCGCACCCCCTGCCCCACGCTACTTTATTTTTCCTGGGAAAGTCACAGCATTTGCAGTAGCCATTGCCAGAAGACGCGAGGGAGGGAGGGATGGAGGGGGAGGTTAACGGATGAGCGACACATCTACACGCACTAGGTTTACTTCGCTATCTCCAAGTTGCATAACAGGTGCATCAGAGGTAAGTCGCAAAACCACCCCGCTCAGCCCTCAATTAACTAGCCCCGTTCAGCAATGAATGAACCTATCCAGGCAGCAATCGCTGTAGGTTCAGTGAAGTCTTATAAAGTAGCAAATAGTTTGTAAGACAAACGCCCGCCTATAGCAGACCTTAAGGTTGTCTTGGTTACACTAACAAGAGTTCTGGATCGGCAAGACAATAATTCAAAAAGTGTGCACACATGTGCGTGACAAGAGGAGTAGGAAGAAGAGGTGGACATAAGGACGAGGAAGTGAAGTTACCCATTTTAGTTGACAGGGAAAGATATTTCTTCTGTTCAGTTGGTCTGAGAACACACTTATAAGCCATGAAGGCGTTTTAAACCATAATCCGGACCAATACCCTTTATTTCAATCAGGTCTAAGACGGATAAAGGATGGTCGGACCTGAATCGTTAGCCCGGCTGTGGTCTGTAGGGGGTGTAAGGAATAACGGGTGATAGAAAATACCTAAAACAGTGAAGGCCGACTGCCGTGAAGTAGGCCGGGTAAGAAGGGGCGAACATATACGTCAGGCCTGCAAGCAATCATAATATAGTCAGTGACCTGGCAACCCCGGTCACGATGGGCTCAAGTTCTGCTCTGTCAATATTCCCTTGACGGGCTAATCAACTAGTTTTTTTTTTTAAAAAAAACGTTTTCATCCCACATGAAGTTCTTTAAAGGCAATTCAACTACCTCAGCCCGATCAGCCTCCCAATGGCTTCTAGACCTCCACAGTTGTAGGATTCAATCGAACGAAATCCTGATCTCTTTCGACGTGCCATCTTTATTTACATCCATCCTACCGAAGTTGGAGCAAGAAGTTGTGCGCAATACAGTAAAAAAGGCATATGAAAAAGCTCAAAGCCCGCTCAAAATTGACAAGCTCGTGAGGTTGTTCTACTTTTTGCAAACAAAGTTATTTTAACTTTAACCTAAGGGAAGATCAAGGGAACTTCAATGAAGTCCCCGATCTCTGGTTGATTGACAGAACCGAGCCTAAAAGAGCTAAAAAAGACTGCCTGCATCTGGCCGAAGCCAGTCTTTTGGCGCCCTTACGTTAACCGCACGTTTTTCACCATCAGGAAAAAAATTTGCTGTAACCTTTCATAACTTGCTTAACTCAATTTCCCCTGACATAAAATTAACGAGGGAGGAAGAACAGGAGCATCAGCTCTCCTTTGGTGTGCCTGTCAGGCGAAGTCCTCAATGACTAAATAGACACAAAATTTAATAAGGAAAGCAACGAACACCACGCCGATCCTCCGTTATAATAACAATCATCCGGTGACCCACAAACGAATCTGAGTGAGAACGCTCTTGCGACGGGCTCAGACTTACTACAACAATCCAGCAGAAAAGCACCTCAGGCCTAATATGTCTGAGACCAATTTATAAGGAAAAGCTATCCGAGGACGTTTATGAGCTGATGCCACGGAGGAGCCAAACAACAATACCACCTAGGCCATGGCATGCTATGTCATAGAGTAAGGATTTTTCAAAGGCGTTCGAGCGCATTGCTGTGGGACAGGGCGTTGGAATTGTCCGCCATATGCAAGAGGGCAATGAAAATCAAAGACAAACGAAATCAGAAGAAGCAGCCTGGGATAAAGTATCGCATCCGGTGCGTAAACTGTGTTTGTTATTACACAGGTCAGACTGGACGGACGCTCAGAGTGCGCATACACAAACAAAACTAAGCTGTGCGATGGCATGATTAATTATTCCAAGTGGTTGCCCATACTTTCGAAAACGGTCCCGAGTTTAACTTTGTAGTCAGCTAGACAAGGGCCCACGCCTAAGGAAAGACGGACCGAGAATTGATTGAGGTCTGACTATTGGGTGTGAAGTAAGTCAATCGATGCATCAATCTGGCGCCGGCATATAGCCCTGTGCAGTCACTTCCGGACTTGAGGTAGTGGTGGTTGATTGGCTAATACCCCTATAACTGTTACTTGTTATGTTGAGGCTATTGCCTTAGACGATGGATTCCTGCACGAGTTTGACGGGGGCTCCGGTCGTCTTCTTCCTTACTCACACATAAACATGGAATTGGAAGATGCGCCCCCAGTTGTGGGGAAGTTCACCAATCAACGTGACATTACGATGGAGTGAAGGACGCTGACAATGAGATGAGGCTTGCTCGACCCAATGACCAGGCCAGAATGGATACCTCGTGCTCCTATGCAATGCTTCCACCTCACGGCACTCGAAGTTGGCTGCTGCGTATACTGACTACAACCCGTTTAACGGCAAGTGCGGCTAGGCTTAGGCGGACTAATTGGGGGCATAGGAGCAAGGGGGATAGCAAATCGTTTGAGAAAGCGAGGTTGCCGCAGAGGCACATGATAAGACCCCACCCACTCCTCCAGTTGACCCACAAGATCACGCTCACTGCGTGACACTTAAAGAGGCGAGAAAAATGCGGCAATTTGAAGGAGGACTGACGCCCGTTACACGAGGATCAGTAAAAAAAGTTACCCACATGATGGGGGTAAGTCGAAATTCGTGCTGCTGAAATATGTGGCCTTGCAAAATACCTTGAAATCTATAGGCATAACCGTTTTCCGCGAGTTATCACACAGAAAGGGGTTCAAGCTTTCCGCTGCCTCCTAGACTGGCGGTAGGCTGAATTCATCAAACGCACTCGTATTGGGTACTGATATGTCGGTGGTAATGACATAAACGATACTGGTAGCGGCGAAATGAGGAGAAAGGGAATTTATCGAGTCAGCAGCGAGAAATCGGCCAGGTAACCCTGCCTCTTGGTTGGACATGAGAATGGGAACACCCCTCCCGCCGTAAAACCGGTGGTATTGCGCTAACTTTCAGGAAAGGTACCTATTCCTTAACCTTAACTCCGATAGCACCCTTGACAAAATAGAAGCCTTAACTTTAAACTCGAATTTTCCTACAGTTTATCAAAAATCCACCTGTATTACGAGGCGTTCCTGGCCTTCCTATTCTGCCGGAGGATGGGGGAAGACAAAAGAGGTACGCGAGCACACAACCTACTAAAATCCTTAGCTTCGCATTTGCACAACGGCCGCACAATAGTCGACCGCATTCGAACCCTCCGGTGGATACAGCATTCACACACGATCCCAGGCAGGGTAACCACGGGCTCAGCTTACACTAACCCAGTCAACGTGCAATGGAAGCAGAGACAGAATGAGCGTTTTGTGCTTAGGAGCTCTTACAGCATTATATTGAAGGAGTAGGACATCAGGTAACGCGTGGAAGTGACAAATAATCGATGTTAGATTATAAATCGTGCAAGATGATCGGGGTAGGTCACAAGATGATTATTCTCGAGGGCTAAAGTAGTTGATTGACGAGACTGTGTTGGTGGGTGCCTTTCGGTTACTTTCCCACTGTTTGTTTGCTCTTGCGCCTTCACTTAGTACTTCAACCTTAAGTAGCCTGATTTCGTCTAGGTGATCATGCGTTCGCATGAGGTTGAAGCCGGAGATGCTAACGCATAAGATAGCTTGGAAAGCAAGAACATGGGGCGTGATTCCGCGCTATCAACACCTGACAACACTTGGGCACCACAAGCGCAAATGAATACATGGAACTGGTTGTTATGGCAACCAAATGGGGAAGTGGACCGAGAACGCAGGTGAAAGGTAGTTGCTTGGGCTTAATAACATCCCCAGACTTTTGAGGAACATCAATCGGAGGCCAGCCAAAATGTTGACCGTCTTTGGTGACCATGATCACCACCGTTTCGCGAAAATAGCGGCGACTTGTGAGGCACCTACTTCATCATCTGTCCTCATGCCAATCATTTTTTTAGTGACAGGGCATACCCCCTTAACGGGCCCTGTAGTAGATGCGGTTAGGCATTACTAGGGGTGCTCAGCATAACAAATGCAACATATGGGGGGGTGTCTGGTGGTAAGCCTAGGTGCAGTTTTCCACCGCACCAGCCGCATGCTCCCTCTCCCGACTCCGGTCTCCTTAACTTTCTCACGACAACAGGACTACGTAGGTGAGGATGAGTGAGGTCGATTATGCACAAATCTACTATCACCATAAACTGAGTCACACTTAAGTCACAGTTCCTTCGCCTACCGTGCTGTGTAGCACACGATAAACATCGTCGTAAAACGACAGTCGAACTGTCGGTAAGATGCGGTCACAATGACTGGAAATAGACGTGGGCGCAGTGATTGGCAACGTCAGAGCTGGTGTCTACAGTATGCAGCCAAACTGACATAAGATAACTGAAACTCAAACGATGAGTAGTGCGAGTAAACTCCGAGGCTGTGCACTTTAATTCGTATATTATTTTTTTAACATAATTTTTTTTATAACATAGAATCTGTTTGAATGCGCGTATATTAGCGAAAAGTGCACAGCCCTGACCGGGGACTCAGGCCTTCATTATATCTAAGTCATCTGACATGTTAGCCCCCACCGCATGCCGCAGCTGCCCCTGCTTCTCTATTCAAAGGGCAGTAACCTAAGTGAAGAGTGTTCAACAAAACAACCGTGGAAAAATTGGAATTTGATTTTCTGTTCACGAGAGTTGGCTGGGATAGGATATGAATAGCAACACTATTTTCGGAAAAAATGGAAGCTATTTCTTTAAAGATCCTCAATCGTAAAGTTGTGCAGTTCCATGACCTTAAACACAGTAATAGTCACATCCGTATTTTAAAGATTGATAGACACGCATTTCGTAGGCAACGGCGAAAGAGCCCTCCACCAAATCACTATTTAAACTTTTGAGCATATAGTAATATGTTTTTTTTCGTGGGTTTTATTTTCATCTAATACACCATTTGGAGGGGATAGAGCTACTGTGTCAGTCGTATGAGATAGTCAATCTGCAGCGCAGTAGGAATCAAGAGGAAGAATGTGCCCTCGATTATCACTACCACAGAAACCTAGCTCTCCGTCCTCAGTAGGACCGAGTCACCCCGTGCGCTGGCAGCCCTCCGAGTTACAAACAATTGACTGCCGTTTAGGGCTGAGCCAAATGGCGAAATAAACGCTTAACGGCGTCAGCGGAGGGTGGTCTGAAAAGTAGGGATAAACTTGACTGCTGCGTGCTGCGCTGGATCGTTGCATCTGACAGAGAGCGAGGGTCTATAGCAGACATCTTGTGCCCCCCAAACGGGCCATGTGGTAGATGCGTTGGACCAACACGGGGGCCACATTAGGGCACGGCAGGCGTTATTCGGGTTGCGCTCCGCTAACAAATGCCGAACATGGGAGGTGTGGTGGCACGCCTTGGGGCGGCTAGGGCTTAGGGGAGCCAGCCGCGCCAGCCACCTGCGTCCTCTCCCGCCTCCGGTCTTCTTGACTCTGTCTTGACACCGGGCTCAGGTGGGGGAGGAGGAGAGAGTGCAGTAGATGCAGCGCAAGTCTACTATCACTTTAAACTAAATCACGCGCAAGTCACCGTCCCTGCTCCACTTTCCCATGAAGCATACGGTGGACATCGTCGGACTTCGACGGTCGAACTGTCGTATAGCAGACATCCCACCACACTGTCCTACATGATCGCTAGGTGCTGCCTGTTGACGTCCGACCCCAGTGTCTACCTCAGGTGTGGAGAAAATCCCTTGTCTACAAACCTCCACGCATCCTCCCAAATGGTTGGCGTACACATTAGTGTGCTTTAAGTCAACCAGATGCCCGTCTGGCATGCAGGATGGCTAGGAACCCTTTAAAGGTGGTGGGGGCGCAGACTATTCCTGGTTGAGAGGGGAGACAGAAGGCACCTTGCCCCAAGGCAACAAAAACGACAAAAACTTACCTTCCAGAACCAGATGATCTGCCGGCTGTTTGCAGTGTACTCCTTGTAGTTGGTATTCTGTTGCCAATCGTCCAAATCGATCTTCTGTATACCGCAGAGCACCATCTACGAGTCGAAAGCAGAGAATGCAAAATAAGATTCGGCACAAAGCACTAGGGACGCTAATGTGATTTGCGTGTACAAATACGAGAGAGCGAGAGAGAGAGAGAGAGAGAGAGAGGAGAGAGAGAGAGAAAACCCAAAGGACAGATGATGCACACAGCAGAACGAGGCTTCAACACGGCGTTATAAAGCCAGCTCGAATGCAACTAGACGCGGATGGTAAGCCCCGTTCGGCAAAGCAAGCCTGTTTTAAGTTCGCATAGTCGCAGGGTCAATTAGAAGCACTAAAGAGTAATGTCATGCGGTCGCAATCGATCGTGTGACACGATATAAATACCCCAAGACTAAGAGCCAGCAAGGGGTAACAAATTGAACCAGAATGCTGTCTGACAACGAAAAGACAGATGTCATGAAAATATGAAAGTCGTGCGTCATGCTATTCACGACGAGACATGGTTTATTACAGCGGTGAACTAAGGAAGAGCTATGCTGAGGAAAGGTCGATTGAAAACCCTAAATCGGGACAATAAAGATCAACTCTTAGGTCGACTCACAACACTGGCAAATACGGCATAGGTTCTCACAGCCATCGATAAACAAAGGCAGACCGGTTGTCAGAAGAACAAGAAGACAATTATGCAAGAAGCATGTATATTTCTTCAATTTGACTTGCACTTTTTTCCTTTTAAAATGATTATTTCTTAGGAAGAAGTTGAAAAAATAAATTAATGCAACAAGGAAAGGTCTTACGATGGAAACCAGCGTCTCTCAGGGGCAGAAAAGGTGCCTGGACTTAGACATGGTCCAACGGCCGATCTCAGAATTTGTGCCACTCGCTCCGTCGACTAAACTATGCGAGAGAGGTAGAAGGAGGCACGATCGCTAGAGCAAGAGCTTAGTCAGCCTGACGTTTCGGATTCACAATCGAATCCATCATCAGAGACTACATCAAATAAGGGCGATTTGCGATTCTGTCTATAATGATGAAATCGAGTGTGAATCCGAAACATTAGGTTGACTAAGCTCTTGCTCCAGCGATCTTGCATTCTGCCCGTCTACTTCCTGGAAGTCACATCGATAAGACACGTGGATGTGAACCTTCCCCCAGTAACACATGTGGCCTTGCCCTAAATTCCAGGAAGGGTAACTATGCCCGCGTCGTAACTCTAACTCTAACGGTAGCTCTCACTATAATCTCCCTGTCATGTAGCGCCAGACAGCGGGGATTCCACCTTTTTGTTCCTTCCCTCGACGTCTCGTTTATACGGATGATACACCTGCCATATGTGCGAGGATAATCGATATTCCCTCGGACTCATAAGTTCCGGTGGCTAGAGGTCTGCCAGAAGGGTGCAAAGAGACGATCAAATCCCGACACTGCAGGAATTCATTCCTCTACATTGAACTGATGATGAGCGCTTACAGCCCGGGAGCGAAATTTCCTGCAGCACGGCAATGCTCCCTGTCATAAGGAGAAGCAGGAGGGTAGTAACACTAGAAACTTGGGAATAAAAGAGACAAAGTTCACGCCCACCACAAATAAAACTGATTCCAGGTCTCAAGGCCAAGCATTTTTGTCCCCCACCCAGTATCAGTCTCTCTCTCTCTCTCTCTCTCTCTCTCTCTCTCTCTCTCTCTCTCTCTCTCTCTCTCTCTCTCTTTGCCTACCATTGTAAAGAATGAATACGGCTGACGGGATGAGATCGGATGCAGTGCCGGTTATTTCTCGTATGCCTTACGTAAGTCGTTGTGTTTCCATCTAGGTCTGACAACCCAGTGTAATCCATTTTGGGGACCAAATTTGAAAAGCAGCAGGAATGTGGCAAGCGTATGTCGAGGGTGGGAGAGGGGGGAAGGATTATTTTCAGGTTGGCCTCCTAGCCAATGACCAATCGTATTCGCCTCCAAGCTGCCTTGCCACTGGAATGCGCAGGGGAATCTGGTCCGTATGGCGATGGAAAGGCACACTGCTCGGCTTGAATGACACTGGGACTGTAATCGACCTTGTAAGTGGCTGGCTCTGTTTAGATGACTGTTTTGGTAATCACCTGAGGGCTGTAGGTATGACAGGTTTTGTTCAAAACCCTCTGAAATTGTTTACGTTGGTTTGGCTAGCACCAATCCCAGTCTGACATGCTCGTGAAGGGGGCATGACAATTCGCAAGAATATGGTCGCTGGTTACGCTCGGCCTATGGGTAAGGCCATAATAAGCAAGGCGGCAGCGGAACGTCTTACTGGGCATTAGACAACATCTACATGCGGTAATACCGCTATCGCTTCTGGCACTTTTATGGATAGTCAATTCGCCAGATGGGTACCAAGTCACACAAGAACAAGCTATACGTTCTTGGTAAGAAAAAACCCGGTCACAAACTTGACAGAAACCTGTTGATAAAGCTTCACCGTCAGCATCGAGGCGTAGGTCATGCTGTTGACAAGTGCTAACTGATAAATCAACAGTGGTGCGAGTGCGCTCATCGATCGCGTTACGGGACTTGCTTGTCCCGTAGTACTTCCTCAACTAATAAATAAAAAACTAAACTATCCAAGCACTCAAATACCCTGCAGATAGTGTTGACAGCGGTCATCGGATAGACGCAGATTAAGCACTTCAAGTCATCTACAAGGTATCGACGAAGTACTCAAAATTCCTGCGCCAGTCGATACCTATAACGCCGAGGCGATGGTCACACAGTTAGGCAATCTAACGTGTCGGTGACCGAAGGCATTCAAATATAACTTCCAGTTTGGGAGGGCCTGAGGCACGGAGGAGCATAAATGTGACGACCGTGGGATACCCCTATTCACCGCACTCTTGTGTCTGGCAACATGACCAAATAAGATCACCCTAGGTTGAGGTCATGCGATATTAACTTTAATAGGAAGCTCTTTAGAAAGGTAAAAACGAGGCATGACAAAGTGCCCTGTATCTTCATACGCGAATCCCAACAGGCTGGTTTTAGGTTTTAACAAAAGAGAAACGGACATGCAGGACAACTTCTCACCTCAAGTTCACGTTCATCAAAGTACTGCAGCCATTGCAGAGGGAATATGTCGGAAAAGCCTGTAAGGAAGGCCTCCATTTGTTCCTCCGTGCCCCGCGTGAAACGCCAATTAATCATTGTACTATGAAAGTTCAGATAGAATAAAATTCGGTAAGGGAGGAGTAAGGGTGGTGGTGGTAGTAGGAGGAGGAGCAAGGGCAATAAGGGAACCTAGTTATGGAAGTTCGAAGATCCAACAATTAGCAGATTTGGTCCCACACACTCACCTTATGTATTCCTCTTTATTTTCGTCCGTTACCTTGATGTTTTTCCCACCAGGTTTCAGTTCACAGGTCTTTGTCTCCCCCAGCAACTCGTAGTCCGCTTCAAAGTACAGTTCGAGGTCAGCTTCGTCAACAGAGTTCTCTCTACAGAGAGGAGTAATATTGGACGTGAATTAAGTTCGCGCGAACCTTGGAAGTGGTGGAAGAGGAGCAAGCTAGGGGGGGGAAGTTGGGTTTATGTGGGTCCCTTGCAGAACCCGAAAGCGAACACACGGTACTGCTGGAGCAATGAAACATAAAATGGCTCTGCAACCGCCTCACCCCACCTACCGCTCGATGCTCCTGGTAATACAGGTTGAAATGCGGTTATTAGTCATCGGGGGAGCTTTTGAGAGGTTCTGTCGAGGAAGTTCGGGGTACGGACGCCTTGTATGACCCTCTAAACAGGACACGCGAATAGGAAACATCCCGCCCGCTTAAAATAGGTGGACTTACGGTACATTTCAGGAAGGGCAAATAATATAACAGTAACCCTAACATGAAAGTAAACTGTCACCTTAATCTTAACCTGAGACCAACTCCAAACCTAAAGCCTAAAGTTAAGATGAACCCAAACCTTAACCTTAGCCTAATCATAACCCTAACCCCAACGGTGACCTTAAGTTCCAACTTAAACCGAACCCTCGCCCTAATCCTAACCACAATTTCCTTGGAAGTTGGCGCAAAGCCAAATGTATTGTGGGCGGTTCCTATTTCCGCGGCCATACAAGGCATCCTTACCAAGAGGCGTATGCAAGCGTTGGAGGAGCCGAGGCTCAACTATCCCCTCCCGACCAAGGTGACTATTCATAACGTAAGCAGTTTTCAACCCCGTCAGCCAGCTGCCGAAAGCGCGAGACAGCGGGAAAAAATCGTTCAGTACAAAGCCGAGTATAATTCCGCGATTCGTTTTAATTTGTGTTCGATTCCGTGCGAGAAGTTAACGCTGTGGAAATGATGAGTCGATCATACTCTCTGAAACGTCAGCGATATGATAAAGCTGTTCCGGTGAGCCATTCCTCATTCGCAAACAATGCAAATCTAAAATCAGAGCCTTTGCAAACTTCCAAAAACTGATAATTCGGCAACAGAACAATACGTGATAACTTTTTTGAACGGAATGGAGCCAGTGGCATTCATAACGTCCTCTAAAGCTTATGCCAATGAGGTATAAGCTTCAGAACCTATACCTCGAAAGGATCGTTTTGGTGACCAGCATACGAGCCGTGCGGACAATGTGTACGACAGAAGCACTCAACCGCCAACCTAGCGAACTAAATAACAGGACCACAACTGGATAGCAGCATAGCACTTGAAAAAACTGCCTTCCAGCAGAAATTTGCAAGCGCGATCTTCTGATTAACATTTTGGGAAGGAGAAAACAGTGGACACGGATTGCAGCGGTGATGTTAGTATAACTAGCTTTATGAGCGTAGGAACTGCGGTGGCATAAGTCTCCCTGCCAACTCTTCGCAGTCATCCTGCTCGATCGCATCTATCAGCATTGCACCGCACGTACAAAAGATGAGCAGTGTGGCTCCTGGTTGAGGCGGCGATCAACACTTGGTAGTTTACCGCTTGCTAGTTTACAGCAGATCTTGGTCCATGCACAGCTAAGGAAGCTAGTTTTAAAGATTTAAATGTGTCCGACCCCCGATAGGTATGAACACAGGGAAATGGGCTTGAAAACGAATTCGCCCGTTTATTTATGGTTAATGGTGAGTTTGTTGGGTTAGTGGCCACGATCTGCTAGCCTGGGTTGAACCTCCTGCCGGGCAGAAACGCTGCGGTAAAAGGCGCCAGCGATGCAACCAGGTGTGCATGAAATTCGTTTGAATTCGGTGAAACCTCTGGTAACGGTCTGAAGATTTAAAAAAATAGTATACGAGAGGCCTCCGACAACAAAATCACCTGTTAGGTGACATGTACGCCTGGAAGTACTCCATCGATGCTTTCTCCAGCGAGCCTCTTTGCTCTCATTTTCCACAACAGGACCAGCCGGCTGTGCAGCCTGGATATTCCTTTATACAGTTGACTTTTTCTAATATCCTCAAAACTCAGATGCACAAACTTCGAGCAAATGCTTCGGAACAAACTGTTCTAGGTTCGGTCTGAAATTTGCCAGGAACATTTGAGCTGAAATGCATCATCCCTGTGGGCGGAGGCTGGACTATTTTAGGCAGGTCCGCATTAAATTCGTTACTCAACGATCCCGGAGGACGGCTTTAAACACCCTCTACTGAAGCAAGCAAGCGAGCGAACTATACGTTGTATTAGCCAATTTAGTTGAAACAGCAAGACATGTGGCACGTCACGCGTGAGTAGGATCTCGCTGCCTCAACCGGTCTTACATGGGGGATGGACACACGTAATGGTTGTGACAAGAAATAAGCTAGAACTAGCATAAACACACCAACCTTCATAGGGATTGTTTCGTAAAAAAGTCTCTTCAAGTCATATGCAAATGCCAAGCGTGATTTCAGTCCGGCTAACACTCAAAACTTCTCAAGAGCGATTTTTATGAAAGTGCATATTAAAGCAATCAATGAGAGCACTGAACATAGGGGTTCGTTTGTTGAAAGCAACTCAAGGGGACAACCACGGCCCCCACAGAGGGCACACTGGTGATTCGTGCATGAAGTGGCCTACAGTAAAAAGTAGACGTTCGCTCGTAGCATCTACCCAACTTTTCCTTCCCGCAACCTACGCACCAATTAGATATACTAGGCCGAGAAGACGCGAGACGGGCGTGGGCGCAGTGGATAAGGTAACACACGTGATATAGGTGTCGGCTCTACACGAGCTAGACTTAAACATGGCGGTCTTAGAGCTCGTTCAAGTGAGAGTTGGCAAGTAGGCGAGGTTTAAACGCAGCCATTACAACGCCTCACTTACAAAATGACTTCGCATTGCTCTGCTCTGTGAAGAGCATAGTATATTTTCTCAGAGGAAAGCGACGGGGTCGAAATGCATTCGAAAGGTTCCTACCTTAAGCTGTTCGTTTGCCGGCTATATGTGCTGACTTGGGGACAGAACCATGTGACTCCGGGACTACCATTAAAATTAAATAGTGTATCATTTATTGCGTTACAACTTTTTCTGCACAATATACAGTCAGTGTGAGTGTCTGTAGACATAAAGGGAGCGTTTCTAAACAAAAACCAGGTCTGAATGCCCACAAAATGGCAGGCACCAGCTGCTCACTACTGGTGACTCCTGTGGCAGAGTCAGCTTTACTCGGACACGCCACTGACACGCGGGAGACTATGTGTGATCTTCAAGGCTACGATCCACAGCTTATTTCCTTTACAATTAGTAACCAGGGGAGATTTGAACAATCATGACGCACTAACATTAGTGGGCTGAAAAAATTGTTCAGTGGACAGGATAGCTGCCCTACTCAAAGCGGAGAGTCAAGTTTAATGACACCCTAAGGTTGCCTTTATGGCAGTCTCATACGAGTGAGGTCCAAGAGCTCACATTGAGGAATTTTCCAGGTTAGGTTCAAGAGCAGCACATGTGTGGTACGCGCAGAAGTGGTTATCATCTCATCAGTCACTGCGTTGGTGAACAGGATCAATTGTCTTACCTATCCTTTGTAAACGCTCGCCAATTGCCAACGAAACTCACTCGTTGGGGCTCCCGTTTGAGTCCCAGTAGCAGCCACACAGTATCTAGTGGTAGTGGAGGCAGATTAACAATGCAGACAGACACAAGGGAAACTGGAATGGCCATTTATAGCTCATTAGCCGTCATCACCCCGTAATACCCAACCCCAAGTGTTGCTGCACCCAAAGGCACGAACCCACGACCTGTTGATTAGAAGTTCAACGCTCAAAACCTCTGCACCACGGGCTCAGTATCTTGATGGTTTAGATCGGGAATGTTGACATTCGTTCACGACTTCTCACGTATCGCTAGCGGACCTCACTCATCCCGTTCGGCCTTGGGGTTCATACCGAAGACCCGCGAGCATCCGCACAGCGGCTACAGGCTCAATGGCTAGGGCTTTGAACTTCTGATCAACACGTTTGAGCCTCGGGTGGGGCACCACCTGGGGTTGGGTATGAAGGGTTAATGAACCAAAATGGCCACTCCAGTCTCCTCTGTCTCTGTAGGCATTATTAATCTGTCTTGACTCTGTCAAGCCAATGGGACATGATGATGGTGGTGAAGGAGGGTGAGACAGATATTATGAAAGTAGGTTCAATTATAAACTAATAAAAAAAGAACATATCATAGAAGATTCGTCGAAGGTGTAGGAGAGAGGAACTGAGGCAGGGGTTTGTGCATCTATGCTCCAAACAGGAGCATCAAGACCATTAGAAGGCAGACTTATCGGTAGATCACAAGCAGCCTTCGCATGCTAGGTTAACCTGAAGCTCGGCTACTTCGATATGAAAGTCAAAATTGCCTTTCCGGGTAAATGAGCTACAGAGTTCACGTCCTGATTCACTATGTTCAGGGATCTACTCTTATTCAGGCATTCGAAGCTCCGCCAGAGGAACAAAGTTCTTAATCGACGTTGTTGCCAGCAGTGTCGATCGATAACTCGCGCTAGCGCCCGCAAACCTGTGCACGGCACATATGCGAAGGAAAGTGATGTGCGTCACCGTGGGAAAACATTAACGCTCATTCCGTCATGCCAGACACAGTTTTCGCGCAGCCAAAAGTACACAGACACACATACAGGTGTAGGCACTCAGTTGAGAGCAGATGAAGCCCTATAGTCAGTCAGAAGGGCATATCTCACGGTGTGGTCCTCAACTTAAATGGTCTGACTCGAAGAACTGCCAGTGTTATGATAGTGCGGCGCTCAACAATCTCGTTAGGGAACATGCTCGACCCGTCGCACCTTGCAACTCCATTTAGAGGCCTCACAGGCAGTAGCATAGCAACTAGTGAAGTAGACAGATAAGCTGGTACCAACAAACGCAAGGGAGACCGGAATGGACATTTCTGGCTTATAAGCCGTCATCAGCCAGTGTGCTTTCAAAACCCCCTGTCTCGACGAAAACATATACATCCCGAGCGGGACGCCTTCAGTTAGGGGTGAGGACAAAGGTTCCGACATCGGACGAAGAGGTCTTTTATCGGTTCAGCCCCCAACAAGACTAAAGTTTCGATTCTGCCGCGAGGTGGATAGTCAAAAACGAGCCGGGGGAAGGGGGCAACAAAGAGTGCAAATAGGGTGCCATGGATCGAGAAACCGATGGGGAAAAGTCCTCGCTTCCCTTTTCCAAAGCGCTCCTGCCAAGCTGCGAGGTGCAGACAAGACATATTAGCAGCGACTGTCAGTAAGGTCGTGACAAAGTTGAGTCGGTCAGTTCCCCATTCAAACAGTTTTTTAACGCATACCTCAACAATCCGCCCGAAGGGATATTGGCAGAACAGGGCAATAGAGAGAGAGAGAACTATGGAGGCAAATTCAAGGGGCAAAGAGCGATGGCATACAGGTCTGAGAGGAGACAACGTGCGCCTTTTATGATTCACCGATGTTGTTGTACGTGTGCCGTGGTAAGCAGCAATACGAAGACAGCGGCAGGCTAACATTACATTTACCTGCCATACACAAAAGAAACCACGCTGTGACAGAAAACAAGAATGCGGGTGTGTGCGTGTGAGAGAGTAGAGTCAACGCTCTAATCAGCTGAACCCCGAGTCTCAACACCGGCAAGGACTTAAGGATTTCATTCGGAGTCACCTCTAGTTCAGGTGGTACTTAGGCTCAAATCTTACTACTGAGAGTTCGAAGCCGGCTGACATTACCAATTTCCACATAGTTGAGACCATCAAGGAGACTCAAGACAAGCAATGGTAACTTACTGAATGAAGAGGAGAGAATTGTAGTATTCCTCGTCTACGCTCTGGAGATCTTTCAAACACAGCGGCTTGTTAAGGAGGCGCTTATAAAAGGGTAAGGGTGAATCCGTTATCGATGAACTTTCCGTGGTAAAGTGCAAGAGCGATGAAGCGACCGACAAACCTGGACGTGGGGGAAAGAGCACAATGCAGATAATTATAACATATATTTATCTCAAACGAAAAAAAATACAACGCAGGCAGGCAGTAGGACAAGAAAACAAAAGTTGCTACCGTAAGCATCAGCAAATAAAAAACCAAACTCACAAGTGATTTAACGCCATTCAAAAAGGAGACAACGAGACACTGCAGTAGCCTTCGCCATTAGGAATCACACATCCATGAGGATGCCCTCATGGAAGCAACAAGTGACTCAGCAAAATGCGGTTTTCATATCTTCGCGAAAATGTGGAAGAGCACCAGTGCCTACACCCGATGACGCCAAGCGTTGACGTCACGAACGAAGAGCGCTTACGGGGCCACAGCATGTCATCTCCGCCGCACCGTGCTTGTGCAAAAATACAGCAAGTCCCCTGTTCTCCCACACGTCAAAGCGCCAGCGCGTACGGGCCACACCATTTGTGAGGGCGCACGTGGTCGTCGCGCGTTAGAGGAACCTGCTACACGAACTGGGCTTCTAAAGCTGAAGACCTGCACACCACAGAGGCTCCTTTTCGATCACAAAAAGGACAGCACATGCCTGCACCCTCGCTCACATCACTGGCAATGGTTGGGCTACCTGTCCAGCAGACGGCAAGACTGGTGATGACGAATACTTCGAAGGAAATCTGGGGCGAGCGAATGAGAGACTGGTTACTGCCTGAGGATTTAAATTCAGCCATGGTGAGAGTAAAACTTGTGGGAATAAAGCACTGGGCACCTAGACGCAGCAGTACCGCAACACCTCAAATGCAGGCGGGATCTCGACAGAACATGCAGAGGGTGTGGGAGGAGAAGGATTAGCCAACAACACCCCCCTCCACACACACAAGATACATATGAACCATGTGCATAACTCACGACTCCATTCCCCCTGTAATTGTAACGACCTGATGATGAAGTTCTGAAAACAATTGTTTGCTAGTTGACGTTTTAGAAGAAACATCAGAAAGACAAAGGAATAGGAACCACTCCCGCCGCCTTGCGATGATTTCCAGATTAGGGTTTGAGTTAACGTGAGCAGAAAGTTTACGGTTATAATGCAGAAATCCTTAGCCTTCCTTAACTTTTTTGCGAAGCCATCTGCTTTGCCACGGAGAGGAGGTTCCTAATCACAGGTTTTTATGCAAAATCTATCTCGAGCCAAGGAAAACCCTCGAGGACGAAAACATCCGGAACATGCAAAAAATACTGAAACACGTTGTCTAGAGGACTGACGTTAAACTTCTGGGATATGCATGGGGACAAAACCACGGCTGGGCCCATGACAATATGAAATCCACAGGCAACACCTACAGTCACTAAAAAACTGTGGCTATCGCTTTACCACAAACAAGCCTGTGTTCTCTGAATACCAACACCGACTGTGGAGAAGGTTGCGACACGTGGCGAATTACTGGCTGACTCAGACTGTATGGTAAACCCCGGGGAAACACAGACCGCAGTGAGATATGAACAAATCATAACGGCAAACAAAGTGGTCCCAACTCCCAAAATCACCCTAATCGCTCCAACGAAACCACGTTGCAATCCGAAAAGGTGCAGATTCTGGACAGTTCATCCCAAAACCTCCGGTTTGCCAAGAAGCAAAAAACCGACCTCATTAACCGCAAACGAACAATGGATTCCATTTCCCGCCATCCATACAGGAGACAATCCGGAAAGCGCAGCAGATATCCAGTGACAAAGCCGGGGGTTCACACACGGGATAGGTAACAAACTGTAATTTCCAGCAAGGCTACTTGTCATAAGAGGGGTTGGGGGAGTACCTCTTCTCGTGTTCTACCCGTGAACATTGGTTTCTACTTTATGAGAACCGGATGAGCTTCAAAAACTCAAAAGCAGGCATTAGCCAAAAATCCAGACACGCCCTTTGTTGATGGCAGCATGCAATAACTGGGGGCAGGGGGTTCAACTGCATCGGGGGGGGGAGGGGTAGTGCTCCTCGTTATTCCAGTAAGAGCAAATTGCGCGGTTATTCCGCTGAATGTGACAGTACTCAGCTTCCATGTTTACACAGAACATAACACGTTTTATACCTCGACAATGATACTCAACTTTGAATAAAAGGGGCCTACAGCTCATCATTAAAGGTCAGTAGTGGTCTGTAGGGAAAACTCGGGCATCACCGGTCTTAACCCTTAAATTTTAGCTCATTTCAAGGTGATTCACCGGCGTGAGGACTGAGATTCGCAGAACTGGACATAGCCGTCATAAAAACAGGGCGTGATTAGAGAGGTTTCCGCGGAAGCTGGAGGCAAGGGCAGGAGTTGTGATGAGGCGGAAGACAGGCAAAGCGGTTGCAAGCCAGTGGGCAGCTCACTTTACAAATGCAGTCCTTAAAAGACAACTGCGTCCGAAACCAAACACCCCATGCAGACTGCCGCCTTTTATGCGCTGAAGAATTTGGACGATAAGGTTTACTCAAGGACGTAAACCGAAAAAAAGCCAATTTTTGTTTCAGTGTAAAGTGCAAAGCCTGTTTTTCTCGGTCAGCCAAGAGTCTGGCAGGGTGGGGGTTAGAGGCAGGTTCATGAGCGTCAGAATCACACAATGAAAGAGGAACAATTAACTTTTTTTACTGATGCGTGAGAGAACAACTGTGACGCCCGAAGGACCATATGTGAAGGGCGGATAGAGCGGATGCAGCGAACACTTTCTTTGAGGATGGAGAACCTAGGGCGGACATGCACGTAACCACGCGACAATTCGGGGCCGACGAAGGCGCATTCATGATTACTGCCGCATCAATTACTACACCGACAGACGAGGAGACATGCAATCAGGACACAAACACCACTATCAACCCAGGGCGCCAATTAAGGTCAATGCGGACACGGGCGATGGCTGCCAACTGTCAAACGCCGCCCCTCAACGAAAGACATGCCAATTGACAGAAATTATCCTCCCTCCTTCTTCGCCCCGGCGTCCTATGTGTATGCCGGCGATGAACGCCAAAGCCAATTAAAGACTCCCCCACTCCATCCTCCCTACAGTGTACACTGTTAAGGTAAACCCGTACAATCAACCCTGTTACAAAAATGGCTATCACCCATTTATAAATACTGTCAGACGCGGTACGATACTCACCGACGATGGAAGTTTGTATGCTTTTAAAACGTCAGTACAATACACCTATAGTCCCTGATATCTCCTTTTCTTCTCATATATATATATATATATATATATATATATATATATATATATATATGATAGTGTGGGGCTCACCGATCTGCTTAAGGAACATGCATGTTCCGTTGTGCCCTGGAGCTCAGACTAGAACCCTCGCAGGCGGTCGCATAGCGACGTGTAGCATATGATGGAATGTCGGTTCCATTCCATATATATATATATATATATATATATATGATAGTGTGACATAAATGTTCCTTAAGCAGATCGGTGAGCCACACACTATCATCATATTCCCGATCGCAACCAACAAAGCAACGAAGAT